>LQRL01177162.1:1948-13918 GCA_001703475.1 Hydroides elegans
CTTCGAAAATAACTGGAATTTATTCAAAACATTTGTCACTTTAATGTAAGTTGATAATATAAGTTACTTTGAGAGGTTGTGGATATTTTGAAAAACAAGAATGGAAGCCAATAGAATGACAAACAAGGCGAAACTTTAATCATTGGACCATCGAGGTTATTTGCCAGCGAATGAAACATAATAGAATTCTATCTAACGAATTTTAAAACAAAAACACAAAACAAATGTAAGCATATCTAGGCTAATAAACATGGACTGTTTTGCGAGCTCCACATAAAAGGTGTTTGTTTATGCTTTTTAACTATGTATGTAGAACTATTGAACAACATAATTTCTTTACACAAGATATATTGGCTGAATAACATGCGTTTTGCTTATTTGCTGTTGGTAAAAATTCATAAGAGTTTGTTTAAAGAAATGACAGATGTGTCAAAATTGCGAAAAAATACAGTGTTTTCAGATTTTGAAAAGACCAAAGAGTAAAAAGGTTATTTCAGAAGCAAGTGGTTTGTAAACCAATTTTATATGGAAAAACATAAAATTATTGCGGTAACAAATATTTTTAATGCTTTATCGTTCATTTATTTTCTATGAAATTGTTGGTTTATAGAAAGATAAAGGAACGTATGGCGCTATCGAGGGGAAGAATGATTGCATATAAGTATTAGAATATCTATCGATTACAAATATATAATTCATTTTCTAAGAACAAGAACACAGGAGTATCCAGTGATTTATTCCGTGGAATATCTATTCGGCTGGAAAATCTTTCACAGAATAGAATAAAAACAGAACAGAACAGAATAGAATAGATTATTTTCTATTTCAAGAAATAAGGTAATATAGTCCAATTATTACATAAAATAAACCCTGTTATGAGTAAAATAAGGCTAAATCATAGAAATGTACTAATTGCTGTTAACTTTCAGAAGGGCATGAAACATGAAGAGTATCTATTCTTGCCGGTAACGTTTTGCTGGCAACGATTTTCGGGCATTCCTGGCTTGCAAACTAAGAATAAAGTTTTTACCCAAAGGAATTATATTTCACAACTTAAGGGTACGTTTATGATTTTTCGCGCGGAAAACCAGTTTTGAATACTAAAATGCTCATATAATTTATGTGGCTGTTAGCAAACTAGTTTTGAGTGGTTCTATGGGTATCTGGTTTACCAATACATGTATTAAACTAAAAATATCCACAAGTTTTTTTTTTACAGAAAAATAACATTTTAATGGTGTGTTTATAATTATGATCTGCTCGCGATTTTAACAACGCTCTATAGGTTGTTTATATGAAAGACTTTTATTTACAACTTGAAAAAATTTGGAAATTTATGCGAAAAATTAGTCTTTTGGCACTTTTTGTCTGAAAATCTCTTCGAATCCGGCGATTTTACCAGATGACAACGCGATTCTGACATCTTTTTACTTTTTACGATAAAAATATTAGATAGTGAGGGATTTTTTTCTGAATGCAGGGTTTATCTAGTGGCTTATGTGTAAACTGATATATTTAGCAGCTTAATTGTTTATTCATTAAAACTGTAGGATTTTAAAACGGGATTTTGTAAAATAAAACGCCTGTCTGATTTTCGCTGAAACCGTTTATAATTTTTTCGTGAGGCGATTTTCAATGTTTTTCCTTTGTTTGGGTTTTTGTTTATCATTTGGTCCGTAGTTTTGGTCCTTTTAGCATTTAAATTACATTTAACATTTAATTTATATTCCATTTTTGTGCAACAGGTCTGCTATTGAATTATATTGAGTCATTTCTAAAGACCTATGTATAAAAACGTATACGTCGAATCACGCATGATGCCTGATGTTAAAGCAATGCGCTAGGTTTCAAACTGATTAATTATGAATATATTACATAATTCTCATATTCAAATATGTTTCATTAAACATAATTTACTATACTATTTCAATTCATCGTATCTTAAATTTACAAAGCATTGATGATTGCTAAAAACTTGATGATTGACAACAATGATATTTGGATCACATTGTTAATGACAATTTACAAGTATACTTTTTATATGTGTATTTCACACATTCCTCAATATACCTTAATAAAATATTTTCAATACACATTGAATCTGTCAACATAAAAGTACATGTGGAATTGTATGGAAACATTTTCATGTTAACATGTTTACATTTTTTTATACAATGTGTCAATATGGCACCAAAATCCTCGGCAACGAAAACTATTAAGTTAAAAGAAACTTTAAAAAAAAATATTTTAGTACAAAAATGCCTGTACTTTACCAACCTAAAACGAAAAAGCATTCAGATAAGCAATATCTAAATAATGTGTGGGTCAAACTATACAAGGAAATGAATATCCCTTTCTTTTTTCGTAGTATTTGATAGGTTGCCTCATACAAAGCATTGAGCTTTCTTTGTAGAATCAATGCAGATTTTATTTTTTTACGTACAGTTTTTCATTTTGTTTAACAATTTGTTTACCGGTATACGTTAAGAAAACGAAATTATCAAATGATTATAAAATCGTATATACTTAACATGTATTGGATATTGAATTGCACGAATGCAGTAAGAGATATTTAGCACTCGAGACGGAGTCGAGAGTCTAAATGTCGAGTACTAATGAGTGCAATTCAATATCCTACTTATTGTAAGATTGCTTAAAATTCAAAGGGCCCATAATTACTCCGAAATTAGCGACGGTCTGTTATTGCAATTCTCTGGTCGAAAGTAATGTTATTGACGGGAAAAGGGGACGATTTTGTGATTAAAGTTCGCATTTTATAATCGCATTAAGCATTTTAATCACTTTGCTTTATTATGTCAAGCGTGTTAAACAAGCCATTCAAAACAGTGCAATATTTGATATTTTGCACTGTTAGAAACAAAAGAATTTTAAGCAATCATGCAATAAAATGCCTTTGTGATACTTATTTGGCCGATTCGATAAAGCGACGGACAATAGAGACGTTGTCGTTTAATTTCGGAAGCAGACAATGAATACATGTTCTATTTTGTTTATTTCATGTAATTATCTATTTCGATAATAAGTTGAATTTGAAATTTTAAGGATCGCTTGAATGATATCATGGTTGAATGGATAGGTTAATTGATTTGAAGAAAATCGCCTCGTCGATTTGTCACGAGCGAAAAAATTATAAACACAAAAATCGCGAGCAAAAAAGTTATAAACACACCCTTATACTTTTTCCCAAAATCACTTTGCCGCGTCAGTAAAAAAAACCCTGGCGAAAACGCGACACTCGAGATAATTCGGTTCTGGTCAAAAGTTAGGTGATTCCAAAGAGTATATTTTGAGTATGGTTTTATATTAAAGTATATATATATCAAGGTATATATCAAAACGAATTTTATGACAAAATTTGATCTTTTGCGTTTCCTCTCGTAGTGTTCATGATTTTTTTGCCGCAGCGATTTTCTGCGATTTTTATTGTTTGGGATTTTTTTCCAATGTTTGGAAAGTAGTGAAAATTCTCTGCCCGAAACGAAATACCCATTGATATATTTACTTATAAATACATATAAACTATATTGACAAAACTATTCTTTGATTGCATTTCAATAATCCAAACATGTCAATCATGAAGGTATAAAAGTAAAAATTAGATATGTGATCTAATATTTCTTTTCAAAATAATTTATGGGAGCCCTTTTGATATGTGATATAGTCTACCAAGTCTTAGATAATCAATGCAATCGTTTTGTTCGTGTTGTTTTGAATAGAATATTGTGATATTGTAACATTTAAATATTTGTTACAAACTCAAATGAAAGTACATGTACATGCATGTATAATTGTATGCATATGTCATGCTAGTATGTATTTGGGAAAGCACTAAATCCCAAATTAAATCAGTGGGGCGAAGCTATCCATAACTATCATCTCATATGGTTTCATTGAGTAGTTATTCCAATTAACCTTTGCTGTTGCTGACAAAATAACATTACCTAATCACTTCGACGAGATTTCGATATAAAAGTCAATATAAAATATTACCAGCTTGTGTTTTCGCAAGGCTAGTGGTTATGAATATTAAAATCGCGGCGAAAAATCATTAACACAAAAACCGCAGCGGAAGATCATTAAAAAAAGCTGCGAAAAATCATAAACGTACCCTAAGTTAAGCAGCAAATGACTTCGGTTCGTAACAAAATAAGTCTTATTAAACAGACTTCTATAAATTTGTCGTTGGTTACTCCTGATAACATATGAAAGTATTACTACATGGTCAGTGTTTGTTGTTCAAACAAATCATAATTAATTTTGATATACATGTATAAATTGATATTTTATCTTAGCAATTTTGCAAGGTTGTATTTTCAAAGATTATGTAATTTAAACAATTTGATTTTTCTCAAATTTAAAAGCAAAATTAGTAACAGCTAGCTCTACAAAAGAATTTTCATTTTACACAGTTGTATGAGCTAGAATCTAATGTCAAACGGCATAACTTCAAAATCACATAGTCTACATCTTAAGCCCATCTACACACATAGTCTATCAACTTAACATCAATCATATTCGATACAGTAAACTGTTGGCTTAAATAGTCTACGAGGTCATTCAACCAAGTTCAGGGGCAAATCTATAAATAGCACAAGATCAAGTTTACTAGATCAATGTCACATGTCTCGCCAACGTGACCAGTATATCAAAGGGAAACCACTCCAGATTTGATGCAATACAAAGCATATATATATATTTAAACATAAATTTCATCACTTATATGTGAAAGTTCACATTTGCATATAATCATTTATTCAAGCCAATAAATTAGAATATGTTTTCTTTATATATTTTTTATTTCAAATATTAAATGAGTGCCCTCCCTCATCGTAAGACACGTGCCTCACGTGTAGTTAAATGAGCAATCGGTATGCAATTTTCTTCTGGTTTATGAAAACTCAACTGGTTTCCAAAGACAACTTAAAGATATCTTAAATGGTAAATTAAGTTATTGTCTAGCTAAACAAATGTCATATTCATTGTAAACCAAATAAACTCGAAATTTATATATACTTTGATACATATATTTAGTCAACTAAAACATTGACATGAAGATTGTTTGATTGCAGACACAAAAAAAAACTATATATATATAGTTTTTTTTTCTGTTCTTATCTATGAAATATTTATCAAATATTATTTTTGAGGATCTGCATGTTTGTTTTTCAAGTCTTGCAATCCAACTGTTCTTTAAAAATATTAAGACCTAAACACTTGATGCTAGATTTGGACGATGATATATTATAATGTATACTAATGTATACTAAATTATTTATACTGGTTTTACATATTTAATTTAATAGTTGTAAAGGACTACATCGACTTTCTGACTCTGAATCTTTCAATTATGGAATTACATGCATTTTTGTCTGGTTGGTCAAAATTAATTTCCACATCCCTTACACAGACCCTCCGGCTGACACTAGTGTAAGGATTCTGCAAAATGTCAATACGACGTGGCGATTTTTTTAATTCCTATAAATTTGCGCGGTTTATTGCAATAATTCAATCTAATGTATAATATTTATCATATACACGAATCGTATAGTGATATAACTGTATGTTTGCTATAGTATTTGAGAGTCGAATGGGTGTCTGGTGTCAGTAGCATTGACCATAATGTGCATACGCCTATGCTTTACTCAGCTGTGGACAATATTGTTGTGAGTGGCATCAAATCTTTATTCAAAAGGCAAAAGATATGGTATGTTTCATATGTAATACTATCACAGATCACTGCTTATATTTATTAGATGAATTTCAAATGTAAAATGGTTTATTTTCATCATCACTCACTGCTCAATAATTATAATGATAGTAACACTGAAGTATTCACATTTTCGGGATATATCATTCGATAAAATTTTAAAGACCATTTCTCCGATTGTAATTACATCACGTGATAACAACAACCGAGAGCAACTTGTCATTCCGTGCCTAAAAAGTGAAATAAACTAGTCGATTATCAACGGAATTATTACTTTCTGCTATATTATTTAAAGGTAAATATATTTTGTCTTATTTCATAAACCTAATAGGACCCCTCAGCTCCTCTAAGTCTAAACTTTTACAAGGCTTCGACCGTTGACAGCGTTGAGATTGGAGTCCAATTTGGGACAGTTAAATGACATGTTACAATTATCAGATTATTGTTATTTTTTTAAGATATTTATTGAAGAAAATAAGACATTTACATGTATCCTTGTATGGTCTGTAAACACAATACATGTGTGGACATATAACAATTCAGCTACGAGTACAAGGAAAGCCAAACTACTTATTTCCAATTGGATCCTTTAACATGGGTCCGGACTCCAGCGCGGCCCCGGCCTCAGGGTGGCCCGGTCTTGATTTCTTGCATGGAGCTATTTTTTCACATGAAATGTTCAATGCAAAGTGACTATCTCTATGCACTGTATACAAGTGCAGGGGTGCACCTTAACCCAAAATCGACGGTCGCGCAAGCGCGACCGTCATCTAAAATGACACCTGCGCTGGCAAAGTAACATTCGCGCGTGATATTCAACCTGAACATAACTTACCTAATATATGAGCGCTGAAAGGCGCGAGCCCATTTTTAGGTGTTTGAAATATATGTATTTCGCAAAATGTGTATTTCCAATTATTTTCAATCAAATTGACATTCGCACAAGCGCAAGTGTCGTCTCGAACGACACTCGCGCGGACGAAACGACGGTCGCATATGCGACCGTGCGACCGCTAAGGTGCACCTATGCAAGTGAAATGTTTCAATTCAACAAAGTACCCAAAAATGAAGCATAAACAGTTATGCTTATCAAGTTGCAATTGAAATAAAAACATATATCTATCTATCTACAACAAATTTGTTACATATAATGACCCCTGAATACAGCCATGACAGAAAAACACGATTTTGACGTTTTTCGCGTAGTAGTATATGGTAAAGCACTATTTTAGTGGAATGTAACTGCTTAGTAAGCTCCTAAGCGACTAGCTCTTAATAGCCCGATGGGTTACTCTCCACCAGCCTGTCGGTCGCAGACATACGTAAAGGGCTAATTAGAGCTACTAAGCGACGACTGTTAGCAAATAATGTTTTATTTTTATGATCAATTCGTTTCTTCAAAATAAGTAATATTCAGGGCCTCCTTCGGTTAACGATAGAGATTATCACAGAAATTAGATAAAAAAATGGGCCGCCCACGGCCCGGAACCTCGTAATAACGATCACTGGTAATATGAAACGCATTTTATGACAAGAATAGCACTAAAATACATTTAAGCTAGAATGGTTTTAACAATGATAAGTAATTTATTTAAACTATGAAGACCCTTGTTTCTTTTTTCAAATGCTTCGGAAGCAAGCTATCGATTAACAAGTACATGTTGTTTGAAACCAACGAGATTTGCTTACTGCTTTAACACAATGGAGAGGCGGTTCCAATCCAGTATAGCATTGTAGAAAGTATTAGTACTGGTCCTACTGCTTACACAATGCACACTCAAATTGGAGATAGTATTACCTCTTTTACCCATGAATTTGTTTAAGCTGTTTGAAGTTATCGCTTTGAAACAAAAGACTTGAAAACCTTTGTTTTTGATTGATCAAATTTTAACCGTCGTTATAATTTTTTTCTTTCCACAGGGCCATTGTTCGTCTTCAGTAAAACATGATTGAATGCGATATTATATGAGTTGACAGTGCATTAAACGGTGTTTCATGGATAGATTCATCACAGAATTATAGTGGATATACATTGCTAACAATGAGTTGAAAATGTGAATAATGTCGCAGGGGAAGTCAGTCCTCATTTTGGATAACCAGTCAATTGAAGTTGATAATCCATTGGAAACTATCCACCAGACATCAACGTTTGATCCTTGTGAAGTGACGCATATGCAAAAGATTTCACCATACGATGAAAGTGCCAACTCATATGCGGATTTTAAGATGAAACGCAGAAAGTGGAGTACAGCGACAAGTGATAGGTATACATTACATGATTTGAACTGAATCTGTATGAAGCTGGTTCTTGCAATGATACGCACATATATGCACCCGTTTTCCACTTTGAAAAGTGATATTAACCGAAAAAGTAGGACACTAGGGATTTGTAGAGATTAGATATTATTGTAAATATTAATCATATATTTAGTCCCCCACCCGCCGCGTAGCGCGGTAGCGGGGGACTATTGGCTCCGGGTCCGTCTGTCTGTCCGTCTGTCCGTCTTTCTCTCCGTCAATTTTTTTCTATTCCGCGACCGAACTCCAAAACTACTGGGCAGAATCGAATCAAACTTTCTTCAGTGAAAGAATATATACTGAAGTTTTCCATCTGGGTATTGGTTTTGTCGTGCGACCAAAATTGGGGTCGAACGACTTGATCAAAAATGAGCAATTTCAACACAATTTTGAGTTTGCTATTCCGCGACCGAAATCCACAACTACGGGGCAGATTCGAATGAAACTTTCTACAATGAAAGAATATATATTGAAATTGTGCACCTGGGTATTGGTTTCGTCGTGCGACCAAAATTGGGGTGCGACTTAAAATGCCGTTGCACGGATTGGGACGGCGGGGGACTTGATGAGTTTCACTGACTCTTCTTGTTTTTTTTTTTGAGAAAATGTATACAGTTGTATTTATAATAAAATAAAAACCAATAAATTCAGAAAATGAACAATCCGCTTTCTTCTTTGGAAATTTGTAGCATAGATAAACATAAAATGCACGCATTTTTATGTGTAATTTCTACTTGCAATAACTGCCTTTCCAGTTTTGTCATCTTCATTGATTTACGAGATTCGAAAAAAAAAAAACATCGACGGTCTAATATATATATATTTTTTAATTTCCTTTAGTGGACAGGGTTCTGGTGATTTAAGCCCCCAGGAAGCATTAGATGAACCCTCTATGATCACCCATGCAACTGCGTCGGATGGAGGTATGTTTGTCAATCACGATTAACATGATTCAATTAAAAATATATCTATTCCATTCCAGTAGACAAATAGAACTTTAACTATGTGTAGAGTTTATCACCCTCAAGTTACTAAAACAGTTAGTTGAAAAAGCATTTATATGTGACGTGAAATGAAAAGGCAACCAACATAGGACTTGAAACTTGGAATAAGTGTTGTTAATCATTTTGTAAAATTCCAACCAAAACGTTGGCAGTATATACAGGTAGATTTAGGGAGACCGTCTACCTGTACGTTTGTTGCATGTCAAATTGTCCCCCGTGCCATTTTTTTGCCTGCGTATCCCGTGTCTTTTGCACATTTGGTGGGCATAGGCTGCGACATTGGTAAAAAATGTAGGTCCGCCGACATATTGGTAAATGAGGCGACAATTTGGTAAGGATGGCGGCGGCATATTGGTATAGACTCGGGCGAAATTTTGGCAGAGGTAAGGGCGAAATATTAGCTAGCGGCTTTTTGGGCGACAAATTGGCATGTGCTACAAATAGGCACCCAGCATACGTCCGTCATCGCTTTCTTATAAATGCTAGAACTTGTGGATAGACAGTCTACGAGACTTGTTTCAAGATAAAGGTTTTGTGGTGTAGTCACATCTTCACATTTTCGGAAAAAAATCTGTAAGCCGGTGCTGGCAGTGGCATATTTGGTAGAAGTAGCTATTTCATAAAAAAAATAACCCTGTACGAACATGATTTATATTGACAGAGAGTCATGGAGATTTGGTTATAGCCATAGAATTAAAGTCATGGAATAATAAGTATTTTGCCAAATTTTGTAAACTGTAGCCTAAGTAACTGCTCTCAGCGAAATTCGCCAAAAACGGCGATAACTGAAGCATGAGCGTTTACTGGTTTGAACTCGTGGAACGTAGATACTTGATTATAGATTCAGAATAAATGTCTTAGGGTGTTGATGTACCCATTGATTATGATAGTTATGAACTACATTGTAATTCGGTGTTTTGGCTAAGCTGCATTGGCTTGTGCGGGATATATTCTTTAATGAAACGAATTTGGGATGGTTTGAGGTTACTCAAATTTCACACATGCTTTCGTGTGACATTATAGCTCGAGATGTTGATTTTCCAACCGGATATAAGAGTGTTAATTAAATGCGACATTCTGAATTAGGCTGTATAATAAGTTCGAGTCACATGTGATTCCACATGTTTGTCAATTAGGTCTGGCTCACATCTGCTTCTGTTGCTATGGTGAGTTAATTAAAATAACGTTCATTTTCATGGACATCAATTATCAAGTGATATTATAATTAGGGAACTCTAATTAAAAATAATAGCATATGATGAAAAACTTTGTCATTTGGTTTATATTTAAATTTTTTGATAGTTGATTAAAATGAAATGGCTTTCAAAACTAGTATTCGCTCTTCTACTAATTTATAAACAATCATCACTGCAACACATACCATTCGGAAAGAGGATGAGAGGGGTTCAATTATATTTTGCATTCGAATCAAAGCTATTAGTACTTTATTTCTGATCCTGATAGAATTCTATAGTTCACTGGAATCTACCATTTTAATACATGCATAGAATTGGAATCCATATTTCAATATCCGTCTGAATTTCGAACATCAATCACTTATATGAACTTCTATTTATGTTTGTTGTTGGTTTATTTTTCAGAAGAACATGCGCCACTAGAACCCGCTCACATCGACGAACACGTGTTACAGACCGAGGAGCCTGTTGACAATATAGCCATGGATAATCAGGACTCAATGCCTGAAAGGGATAGTGCGGTGACTGCTTTAGCAATGTCTCAACAACAGGCGGATATCGATTCAAACAACGCAACTAATCACATTCTCGACGAGAAAGCACGAGATGATACAGTGGTGGCGCCACCATCGGGTTCATCAACAGAGGTCAACATCCCGCAGCAGAGGTCACCATTGGGGTCAACCACGGACACATTAGGGCAGAGTGGTTCCTCGGCAGATCCAATTCGCATGGATACCGATGAAAGCGGCGTTGCTTTGCAGTTCGGCGGTGATGACGTCACTGGCGTCACCGTTGCTATGCCATGTGATGATGACGCAGATGAATCCAAGATGGCGGAAGATAAGCTGAGTCCGTCGTCGCGCTCCGAAGCGGGTGAGTGGGTGTAAATATGTCCGGGTAATTAAGTTCTGTTTGGTTACTAAATTGGTTGAAATTAATTTAATTTTTTGCCTATGAAAACCAGTTAACCCCAGGGTAAACAGAGAATGCTTTATTTTCACGGTTTAGACAAATGTTTTGCACCAAATGACGTGAAATTATGATCAGTCAAAAATGCACTCCCTGTTACTGGATAATTAAAACATTTGTTCCGTCTCTTGTTATGTATAGCCATGCAAGGAAAAAAACATCATGGAATGTTAATTCAAAAGTTGTCACTGTTGTGCGCGTAAACGCTCAATCATTCACATTAAAATGGGTGTTTTGTTGGTAGCAAATCGATTTCTTACCAGAAGTTTATGTTTGAAGGCCAACTGTGGGATATAACAATGCCATGATCATGATGAAAGAGAAATGACCAGTGTTTCCCAGTAATGCAAATTAATGACCGCTGACAAACTGTAACAAGAGCCGATTAGGGGGCAATCAATACAACAATTGGAATGTACTGCGCATTTGTATTTTGTATTTTTAAATTAGTAATCTTCCAGTAAAGAAATTATATAACATTTCTTAAGCTTTTTCCTTAATGACTTCAGTACTGTTTTGACGTCCATCAAAGACTATATACGTGACATCCCTCTCATGATATTTTATAACACCAAGTGAAGTAGGCTTCACTCTATTTCACAGCAGCCAACCACCCTGCACCTAACGGGCTTCTTCCACAGTCTCTTTTCCTGTTACATGATGACTTGTTATTATCCATGATATCTCCTCTGGCCCACAAGCTAATAGACCCGCACGTGATCACTTCTATTTGTCTCTCTTTTAATGACGTCACGTGGCTTTCTGTCTCACG
>LQRL01177176.1:7638-17896 GCA_001703475.1 Hydroides elegans
AATTGTATTTAGCAGAGCTCTTGAAGCAGAATGATACAATTCTACTTCGAGAAATCCGGCGACCCCGATTATATAATGGTTGCGATCAATGATAAATTTAAAAGAAGTTGAGGGGCGTTTAATTAAACCATGTAATTGGTTAATATTTTCATATAAATAAGCTCTCGATCATATACAATAGATAAATGGCATCAAACGTTTATCCAATTGTTACTTACATGTGTCATTTAGCCAATTCTTCAATTGTATCGCAGTCTCATTTTGCAATATGAATTCTATAAAACCTCTTACGGCAACAATGTGGACAGACCCCTGTATCAATGTAATATTTCCAGGAGGAGGCAACTTCCGAATATCGGTTTTCGATCCATTTTCGTATTTGAATTTAGTTCGCCAGGACCGCGTGCTTCAAGCATAAGAAAAACATAATTCTACTTTAATTCCTTGAGGCAATTATTAAAAATCATCATATATTATCATTTTTAACAAAATTTGAATGCATGAACAGACCGGCTTTAAAGTGTATAGTCAAGGTGTGCGATCAAGATATTTTCAACTATCACAGAAACCGTCTTTTAGCCGTCATATCAGAAAATGCTATCGAATGAATTCTCGAATGGTCGACCATTTCCGAGTGGAAAAGGGACAATAACGCATCTCAAAACATATCTATAGAGAATTTACGGAAATAAATTGAAGAATCTAATAAATATAATTAACAATAAAACTCACTTTTGGATAGAACCTGCGATATTATTGGAGCCGTTCAATGCCTTCAGAATAGCAACGAGTTCCCAATTTGTTTTAAGGGGAAACTCCTGTCCCGTTAGGTTTATTATATATCTAAAACAAGTTAGAATCTAAGGAAAGCAACTAGAATTTATATTTAGTCTATTTAAGCCCCGAGGTCTGCACATCCTATGTAATGACTATATCTATTATTTTATTAAGAATTATTCTAGCCCAAGTCGCATTTTGTAACAGGCATAAGTTAGGCCTAATGAGGTTTTGATTAAATATGTTCATTCGGTATGACTTCGAGCAAAGTTGAGCAAAAGTGGTTATTGCGTCCTATATACAGGGTTTCCGGGTGTCAATTTTCGTTGCGGGAACCAGGTTGTAAAAAGAATGTTGCACATTTCAATAATGAATTCGGACGTTTGAAAGACGGACAGCCAACATCGCGACGAAAAATAACGTAATTAAAGGCAACGTTGAATGATATCCAAATGACTACTGTCGGAGCGGCACTCAGCGATTTATTCTTGAAACTGCTCTCAACCTATTCATTTTTTATCTGAACATAATCAGATATCTTTTATATATGCTTAATAAGCTGATTTGTATCGTAAAAAAACTGATATTGCAAGCCAGAAACGCCAAAAAGGCTGTTGCAAGCAAAAATACATCATTTCCTTCCAGTATTAGCTAGGAGTGCACGAGATCAAATGTGCATTAGGTTATTGTCTTTGATATCACATTTTAATGCAACTAAGCTCGAAAGGCCCTTTCCAATTGCCTTTTGTATGGTAAACGAATATTGAATTTTTAAATGGCAGTTAATCTTGATATGAAAATGTTAAATGTAGAGCAATGATTGTTGAATTCTAATTATTTCACCCAGCTTTACATAATAATGATAAAATAACATACCTCCATTTAAATCTTATGAGATATTCCATGCATAGCAGCTCTTGTTCCAAAACGCTGAACCCTCCCCATTGGACGTCGATGGACCTCGGACTTATAAATACGTTGGGAAAGCAAAACGCTATATCGTACATTGCTTTATGTAGAATATCCGGAGATTTCTTGTCGATGTGTATGCAATAAAAGTTTTGTGGTCGATAAATTGATCTCAAAAGTCGTTCACTTTGTTCTACATCTCTGTACATCATGATTGTGTAAGCAATTGGAAAGTTCTCCTCCTCTTGTGTTAGACTATCAACGATGTACGATCGATTCGTTTTGAATGTATCGCAGTTTTTCGTCAGATTGATATAATATTCAGGCGTTAACAACTGGCGTTTGCTGGAGGGATGCAGAGTTTTGTTGATTTCATTTTCATCTCCTTCGAAAAGTAAATCACAGCGTAGATTGTTGGTTTTATGTAGATTCCACGAATTACCTCGTTCGGCAGACGTGTGTGGAGGTGAAGTCATTGAAGCATTAACGGTATAGTATGAGAAATACATTTGGTGGGAATTATTCGAATTTCTGAAAATATAAATTATTATTGCATAAGATATTTTTAAAAAGACCAGTGCCTGAATTATAAGCAAAAAACCAATCTGCACTATGATAAAAAAAAAATAAATATAAACATACATCGCTACCGATTCTATATGTTTCACGAAATTAAATCGATTTAAACGAAAACAAATCAAAAACTTTCAATTCAACATGTTTTCACTTACCTAGCAATGTCTATGTGATTCGAATAATCATTATATAGACCCACATACAAATTTGGGAACATATTGAATACGTATACTCCAAAGAAAGTGAAAATGCAGATAAGACAAAGTAATTTAAAGCTATCCAGCAAATAAAATGATTTCGTTGTAGAAGATGTATTCATGATTTAAATGCCGAGGTGTTAACATTCGTCATTCCGTTTCAATTACCAAAAATGGTCCTATTTTATGACAACTTTAAAACTCGAATGCGACATAATCATCGTAGAAGAGCACCCCGTGATACATTTTTCAAAAAGTTGTAAAATCACCTTAAAATAAATTTATTTAGACGAACAACAGCAAAATACTCCTTTTTGAACATAACATTTTTGCAAAAGATGTTCCTTTTTTCCAAGCCAGCTGAGCTGTTCCTCCTTTTCTAGCCAGCTTGGAGCAAAAAAGGTACACATTTTGCAAAAATTAAATTCTTGAATATAACTTAATCTTATGAAAAACAAATAACTAGGTATAAGACAATTACAAGCTACTACAATTAATTTGCAATTAATTATTCTAATAAATCATTACAAAATAAAGAAATTTATCAAAAAAAGTGTTCCTCAAACTGCAAAATTCTCCAAGCTAGAAAGAATTTCCTCAAAATTTTCCTAGCCAACTGAGATTTGGTGGGGAACACCTTTTGTGAGGAAAAGCTCGTGGGGTACTCTTCATCCTATCAATAATCATTGGTCTGCAATGAATTAAGTGATTTCATGTTAATAGCTGCGTTGACTTCAGTTAGGAGTTAAAAGTATTGTTAATTCGTTTGAAGAGGGGGTTCACCAAATGTCAGCTGGGCATTTTTCAAAGTGGTCATCACTGGAATCAATTGTTACAATGATTTAAGCTGGATTTAAGTTGCATTCGATGTCATTAAATGATTTATTTTCGGTCTAACCCCTCATATTAAATACATTTTTGAAAGAGCAGCTGTATGTTTTTATATAAATCATGTTTTTATCGCATAATCAGTATACAAAAAAGGATGAAAATAATATACCCTCATCTTTATATATATTCATTTGCAAATAATACAAATGACTTCGGGCATTTGTTTACCGTGCTGATTTGAATAGGTGTGAATCGATCCCTAAGCGATTTATGTTTCCATTTGTTAGTTTCTACCTACACATAGAACTAGATAATTTCAATGATAATTGTATCATAGAGTCAAATAGACGATATTTTAATTCATATTTTCTATATAAAAAGGGATAAATTCACCCCTCCCACTATATTTAGATTGTACCTGGCTACTCCCTTGGTTATCTGAATGGATCACTTCCAATTTTCAAGTTACCGTCTCCTATTTTATTATAGAAATAAACAAAAACAATTGGATTTAAATACAACATGTATGTATTGTTTGCGTCTTAACATTGATACACATAATACAATGTATTTTGCATGCTTATCACGTGAAAACACTTTGTTCGAAATATTCCCTTTATTACAATGCAAATTCTTATTGATTTTGCATGTAATTATCAGGTGCAATCGTTTATGGTGCATTAAGAAATAGCATATGTTCTAAAAATCGCAAGCTTTTTATGCAATTGAAACTGATTTTACTCACTCTTCGTTGCTGTTATGAAATTAGTTCATTGCAAAAATAAATGTGATATCTGTTTGATATGAGACAATGCGTTATCATATTACATATTGCAAATATTTTTGAGTATATTCATAGTACGGGAGAAGGGCACAGGAAACTTAAGAATATGGTATCGACAAGACTGTGATGTTTTTAGAAGATACATTAACGTTGATAATCCCAGCCCCTAAACAATGTATATGTATTTTTCATTCGAATACGTAGAGAACTGCGACATAAATGAATGTTACTATCCAGAATATTTGTTACAACAGAATTATATGTGATTCTTGACAAAGTCTAAATGTTTATAAAATGTAACATTAACTGCATCTCCGCTAATAAGCTGATCCAAGGTTCTATTAAAATGCAATTCCTCTAGACAAGCATACGCCTCTGATTGATAATCGGCGAAAAATTTGTTGGCAAAGAGTTCCTTCCTTGAGGCTAAACGTGGCAAGTCTCCTATACCAAAAATGCATATTTGTCTGAAAGCAGTAAATGACAAGAACAATAAGGATAACTATTCGAATCACCCATTTCAAGCTTAATTTGTTTTACTCTGTGAATTCTCTTACTTTCTTTATTGTTAAAAGAATTTTCTTAAAAAGCACGTGGCATATCACTCAGATATATACCGATGAGAATTAACACCATCAGCAGACTGATTATATAAATTTTATTTTGCAATGTTTAACTTATATAGATACTGTTGGTCGTTTCACGAAAACTGATCGGTGCATAGATTTTTTTCCGGTTACGAAACAGTGCGAAAAGCATAAAATATACATGAACCATGTTTGTATGACTTTGAACAACAAAATGTAATTGCAATGCCATCTTAAGTTATTAAGTAACCGAATCGTCTCATATTACAGAAAATAATTGAGTTTGATGCTATAACGAAACCCCCGTGCATAATGTTTCATTGAAGCAAATGTACGAGCGAACTTCATGTCGCTTGCGAACGTTTGCACCGAACATATTCCATGAACAGGACCCACATTCTCCGCCTTAACCTCAACCTTAAACATAAACTTTTCCCAACCCTTTTACGTTGGTTTTCATTAAGGGAAGAGTTAAGCTTGAGTGGAGCGGAGAATATGGGTCCAGACCATCATGTGACATTGTAATTGCAATTACATACCGTACGCGCTTGCCTTTGCATGGCCAATGGGAGATTTTACCAGTATTCCAGTTTTTGAATCTGCTTATCAACGGGTTTCTTGGATAAACGCCATCATAGGTGTCAATAGCATCCTTCTCTGGTTCTCCTAATTAAAGAATTAAATCATAACACCAATATACTTCTTTTTTTTTTCCAAAATTGATTGGGACCTATGTTAATCATACTTGACTTACTTGCGGATTTTCTTCGAAATATTAAAAGGCAACCATGTTTTTTCTGTATTCTTTAAGCGAGGTCCTAAAATGCGTCTACTTTTTCGTAACACAACGAGGTTTTTTTTACATTATAGGAAGTTAGGAACACATTGTAAAACTTTCAAAAAAATATGCAAGGCTTCCCGTGAGGCGTTTTCATCGTATAATGCCCTGCTTACATAAAATCGCTAGCAACAATTTTTCCCAGTCATTTTACATTGCATAGTTTGTCGCTCCTCGCGACAATAATCGACACCTTCGACAATAATCGCGCCCAGTGACGTGTCAAACAAGCGATGATTTATTTCAAAAAAATATAGCATTTATATACATCGGTTATTTAAATCGTTCCTAGGTAATCACAAATCCTCTAAACCACAAGAAGCGACGGGATTTTTTACATTGAAATAATTTCAAAGTCTTATAATGAAACCAATGAAAATCGCAAGTGCCGATGAGAATCGCTCATTATATGTAGGCAGGGCCTAAACGGTAGAATTATTCAAAGTTGGTTTACCAAGATATGCCCCTGGTGCACCGAGATGCGGGTTGTTATGAAGTGTCACGTAGAATGTCTCATCAGGTACACCTGGATAAATGAAATTGTTTATTTTGACGATCCATGTTATATCGGGTTGATAATTCGATAATCCAAGTTTTGAAACCTATATAGGCACATTATAAGTATATGATTGCCATGAGATCAACATATGAGAATTTTCATATGAGGGTGCATGCAAGTTTCGCGTTGTCTTCATTGTTTAATTTTGAAATAAAAGACAACTTTTTACGTGAAATAGGACCAAAGTTAGTATGGATCATGATTGACCCATATTATACACATTAACAAATATTATAATCAAACTATTTTGGAAATTTGTTTGATTGTATTTTTCTTTAGTCGATGCGTCTTTGTACATAAGATGTTCACAAAACAAAACTTAAGTTTAATTAATTAGAAAGGAAATTAATAAATGATTCAGATATCTACGCACGTGTGTCTTTCAACCAATCCCTAAATTGAATGGCTCTCTCGTCGTTCAACGCGAAATCAATGAAACCTCTTGTGGCCGCGATATGAACTGATCCCTTGATGAGTGTGACGTTTATCGGAGGCGGAGTCTTCAGAATGTTTGTTTTTCCCCAGAATCCATTATAATGATATTTAGTCCGATTTGGCCTGACCCTAGGAGTAATGAAGACATATTTTGTACCTGGTAAGGATAACACTAATTGACGCGCCTCATCACGGCAAACCCTTGCGACGATGTTAAACGTGAAACGCCTTCACGCAAAATAACGCGCGAGAACGTGAACGAGGCCTAAGAAGTACTTTCATAAAAACTTCTTTTCGAAAAAGTATAAATGTACTTTGGCTTCCCTAAATGGTGGACAAATAAGCTAGATTTTTGTTTTCAGTTTGGAGCAAATTCCAAAAAGAATCGTAGTTAGATTATAAACTGATTAAATAAACTTCGAATATAGCTTCAAGCCACATATCAATATGTACATGAAGTTACTATGACTAGTTTGACGCACTTTACTCTAGTCTCAAGCCACCTCTTATAAAAAAAAAACTTTAAATCTGAAGATTAACCATATACATATTACTTTTTCTTTGAACCACCGATTGCGTTGGAACCATTTAATGCCTTTAAAATAGCCACCAATTCCTTGTTGGTTTTCAATGGAAATTCCTGTCCCGTTAGGTTGATGAGATATCTGAACACATCAAAATGTTTATGTACAGTAGTCTCTACGATAACAACACTTATAAAGCTTGGTCATTTAAGTTAAAAGGAACGAGTAGATTCTACCATTATTCCATTTCTATGGTTTAAGATGATTTTGAATGATTTTGATAGCATTTACGGTTCCGATGTTGTAATACTATGTTACATATTGGCATGTTAGAGTTTTCTTTTGTTTTACATACTTATACTCAATCATAAATCAATTTCACACCGTATATTCTCTTATGATTCTAATTAACTTTATAATTTCTTCACTTTTCCTTACTTACCTCCATTCGAATTTCATGAGATCCTGCATGCATATAAGGTCTTGCTCCAATACACTGTACTCACCCCACTTGACTCTCACCGAACGCGAGCTAATGAAGACATTTGGAAAACATGATGCTATACCCTGCATTGCCTTATGGATACGATCCGGAGATTTCGCGTCGACATGTATACAGTAGTAATTTTGTGGCCTATAGATGGCTCTTAGCAAACGTTCACTTTGTGCAACATCTCTGTACATCGCTATGGTAAAAGCAATCGGGAAGTGTTTCTCATCTTTTGAAAGACTACTCATTATGTAAGACCGATTTCTTCGGTAAAATTGACAATCTTCGGTGATATTTGAAAAATATTCCGGCGGTAATGTTATTGAGTTGCCACTAGAATTAACAGTGCGGTCTATTTCTGTTAAATCGCCTTCAAATAACAATTTGCAATTCAAAGATTGTTGTCGATTGTTTAATAGCAAACTTGTTTGGATCCGAGATAAAGACGATGGTATTCCATAAAATACCCTGTAAAAAAGAAATAATTGTTTTCAAAACGTTTTGTTCGAATCGTGGCCGGTGCAGGTGCTTGGCAGGAACAAAATTCGATTAGGACATTTAAGTATATTTTTGTTAGAAATCGATTTTTTTGTTACAATCTAAATGAAAACATTTAGCTATACATGTGTATTAGCTTATAAAATTATCTAATCTAATACACATGTATGGCTAAATGTTTTCATTTAGATTGTAACAAAAAAATCGATTTATAACAAGAATAGAATTCTACTAGATTTCAAGACAATCAAGTGAGTGAGGAAATTCAACTACTGAGGCTAAATGTGACATTTTTAATGCGATGTCCGAAGTTACTCAATCCCAGTTGAGGGAATCAGCAATCACTTTGGTTGACGAAGATGTTTGACTACGGATTTTTGAATTTTCATTTTTGATTGACGATAAAACGATTAGCAGCTAGCTGCAAATATAGCCTATCCTCGATCTCATACACATAAGCAGGTTTGTAATAGAACTGATCTTACCTTGATGATTGCGCAATACTATCCTGCCACATCTTGACAGAAACTACGAACTCCGAACTCGAACAATATAATACAAATATACATACGACTGCCGCTACAGTTAACATACATATTGAAACACGATACAATGAAGTCTCCATTGAATCGACAATTATATTAAAGTACACGTATGTGAAACACAGTTGTTTCAGTTACTCAACCCGTATATAAAGTTTTATTGCATGGTTGCTTAAAAATTATTTTGTTTCTTACAGTGCAGAAAATCAGATATTGCACTATTTTGAATGACTTATTCAAAAACTCTTGAAACCATGTGGTGAAGGGATTTAAATGCTTAATGCGATTATAAAATGCGAACTTTGAATATAAATGACCATTTCTGAGTATAAACGAAATCGCGCCCTTTTCCGTCGCCTACATTAAGGGCTGGCCATATTGGAAGTTGTTCCAAGTTTGGTTTCATAAAAAATATTTCTTTTATCGGAAACCTAAGAACGTTCATTGCGTTTTTAAAGCTAGAGGTCTGTTAAAGTTCTCATAAAGAATACAGTGAAAAACGGCTACTAACGATTTAAAAGTAAAAGCAGCAGACTTCCTTCACATGTGGCCAGGCCCCTAAAAAGTGTTAATTTTATCAATGCTCTGTTATGTTAAACGGTTCTAATTAAAATTGCAATTCCTTTATTTGTTGCCAGATGAATAACTATCTAAAAGAATATCCGTAGTGTAATGTTGCTATCATTTTTTATATAAATCGATATCCGTGGTTTAGCTTCTGTTTTTTTTTTAATCTAAAAATGAGGATATCGTTTTCATGACGTTTTTTTTTGGCAAATACACGGCACTTTAAAACACGTTATCATACACAGCCTAGTTCTATTTATAAAGATATGAATTTTAAATAAATGTGTTCACTGTTTAAGCAGCTGGGGAAATGACCGAAATCCCACCATTTGATTTATTTGAATAAGATTATTATAATTCAATACTTTCAGCAAAATAAATAATCATTAGGTTGTGTCTTATGCGTCGACTCAAGGTGAATCTAACTATTAGTCTTATCGATTCCGAAAAAAATGTATGTTTACCATAAAGCACTCGTTTTTACAATGCCTTGCTTCCTCTGAAACAATGAACATTGTATTGTTACACTTCATATATTTTCATTTCATTTATCTTAATATAGAATCTACACATTATGATCATCGTATATTCTTATATAGCGTGCACCAATTTATTGTTTCTTTTTTTTTATGATGAGTCAAAAAATAGTTTGTTCTTTGTGAATCAATTTTTATGTTGTTTATACGCTATTGAATTGTCCTTCTTAACGTGCAGTTGCCATAATTATAAATTACCGGTATCTCTTTTGTGCAATTAATCCAAGACCTGTTAATGTGAGACAATGTGCTTTTTAAGAGTATATTAATAGCAGGCTTCCCAGCGACCGACACACGAAAAAAAGGTTTTTTTAAAAGGTTTTTGTGTTGAAAAAAAAAGGTTTTTAAAAGGTTTTTGCCTAGAAAAAAGGTTTTAAAAGGTTTTTTATACAGCTAAAAAATAAACATGTATGGATTGTTTTTAATCGTTTAACACATAAACAAGCCATCGTTGAGATTGCATGCAGACCCAACCGGACGCCCACAATCTGTGTATTTTCGATCCCTGCGGTCTAATTCTAATTCAGAATCTCAATAACCTATTTTTTGGCCAAAATTATGTCTAAATTTCTTAGTAACAGAAAAAATGGTCATTGGTTTCACATGTT
>LQRL01177177.1:0-11010 GCA_001703475.1 Hydroides elegans
TCATTTGAGCCTATAACCAAGTCTCTATGACCTTCCGTTCAAAAGTTCTAGCCCGTACAAGAAAGCGATGACAGACAGACGGACGGACGGACGGACAGACAGACGGACGGACGGACGGACACCCCAACTCTATAGGCCCCCAACTTTGGGGTTGGGGCCTAATTACGCCTCGATTTTACGAGGGTAACTTAATTCTGCCTCGGTAGACTCGATTTCTAAAACGGAGATAGTTCGAGGGTACCTCGATTCTGCCTCGGCAATCTTTATTTACCCTCGTAATTACCGAGTGTTTCTACCCTTACGCTACACCCTGAAACGACATAGGTAAAATTGTTACTACGTTTATATACGTTATAAAAGTGTGTTTTTTAAGCATAAAGCAAAGTCGTTAGCCATCAAACCTGACAGTCCGTAAAAAAGCGATTGGAAATGGAGCAATAGACGGCTTAAGCTCTGCCATTATTTGACTACCCGTTTAATCACAATGTACACGATTTGTTTATAACCAAGTATCTACGATCCTAGGGTACGTAGTTTCAAGAATAGAAGCATGTGTAAAAACTCATTATGAACAAGTACACAGACAGACGACCGGACATCCAACCTCCGAAAGCTCCAAAGTTGCAAACCCATGGGCAAATATCACAGTCACAGTCTAGACAAGATTCCCATTTGTTCTGTTACTGTATGTTTAAGTGCATCCCTCATATTTTAGTATTATCGCACTTGACCGAAGAAGGTCCAGAGTCTTCTACTGTCCGGGTTTCCCCTACTCTTTTCGATAAGACAATGAAGGGTCTTTAACGTGCCAGGGACAGCGCCCGTACACGGCGCCTCCAGCTTTACGTCCCGTGCGAAGGACATTATACCCCTAGGCGAGGAGTCCATTATGACTCAACCAGTCAATCGATAGTGACTCCAGTGGGGTTTGAACCAGGGGCCTCCTGACTACTGGCCGTGCGCCTTAACCACTGCGCCACGAATTCGCCATCGAGTTAAATTTGTTAAAGCATAACAAGCTTGTCTGGACTAAAGCTTAAAGTTAAGGCTGTGAAAATGGCACATGAGGTTCTGAGTCAACAAGGAAGTTTTTTTTTTTTGTGAAATACGATTTTGTAAGATATGCTTCTCATTTCCTAAAGACACATCTCCATATAAACCACTTTATTTTAAGCCTATAACAAAGTCCCTATCGACTCTCATCTTAACGTTCTGGTCTCTTCAGACTTCAAGCTCATTTATCTTTAAAAAAAAATATTGGCACAAAACGCCACCAGACGTTTTTACATCCAAACTTTCAGGCCCAAATAGCTCATCAATCGATAAATCGCTATTTCGTCGAGTTTAGCGGAATTCATCTGCGGAAATGAAAGAATGCGGTCGAAACTGTCAAAAGACACATCTACAAATCGATGATCGATACCTTTCATTTTTACTATAACAATGTTTACAACTTGTAGGTGACTTTCCATTACAAACTTCTACACTATACAAGAAAGCCATTAAAAGACAAACGGAAACCCAATATCTAAGGTCCCCAACCATTGGGGTTGGCCCTGTCAGGACTTCCGTCTTCGATGCCACTCTGAAAATCGGATTGGAGTTGACGAAATCACAAGACATTGGTTTAACTTTGGATACACATTTCATTTAGTTTGATGCATA
Source organism: Hydroides elegans (assembly GCA_001703475.1). Lineage (NCBI taxonomy): Eukaryota > Metazoa > Annelida > Polychaeta > Sabellida > Serpulidae > Hydroides > Hydroides elegans. The sequence continues at coordinate 1,666 of LQRL01177177.1, forward strand.
TATTTCAAACCACATATATACAAGTTGATTCTTACTCTGAACATCTACTGTAATATTTACCTCTTGACTTAAAAAGAGGCCTTTAAAGTAAAATGTTGCCAGGGAAAACAACAGGAAAAATGAAAGTTGTGGTTATCGGTACAACAAAACTAAGGAAATCACCTTATTTTTTCGGGATTTTTATGAGCCTATCGAATAAAAGTTTTCACAGATTCAAACCGTTCTATCATAGAATATATATGTAAATATACATGTATATCGAACATATTTGTGATAATTATGATAGATGATTTGGTTGACAATGGCAGCACAGAAACTGGAAATCATCTGATTTTTCGTCACAGTGTTAACTAACTAAACTACAAACTCAACTCAACTCAACCAAATTCATATAAACCTTCCGAACTATCATTGCGAAAAAAACATATCAACTCTATATACAGCTGTATATATAACAAGTTTAAGGGACTCTGGCAGTCCGTTGTTCATTTCATACAACCCATACGTAATGCATTTACTCCATGCCCCAAACCGTCTCCGCAACATATTTACCAGTTTTCCCTCTCGAAAGATACCAAGGCCTTTTGAGGAATGATTTTGACAGATATACAAAAGCAAATCAACGAAAAAGACGTACTGATTATAGCCAGACTTTGTTGGGATCAGGCAACAGAAGTGCAAACCGACCAAGAAATCTCAGAAGGTTCTTATAATCAAATATGATTGCATTTAGATCAACATTACGATATTCGTGAATAGCGAATAAAGCATCAAATAATGCAATATATCTAACCTCATTGACAAGTATATCTTAATTCAATGAAAGAGTTTACTCAGACTTCGAGTTGGAACTGGATTAAAGTAAGTAAGTTTTAAATAAAAACTATTTGTTTAATCATTCAATGTGGCGGATTCATATAAGCGATAATTTATACAGAAGAAAAAGTTCGAAAGAGACAGAGGACCTCAAAATTACTTTAAAATGATGGATAGAAATCTAACACATTAAAGACAGAAAGTCATTGATATAAAGTGATATAAAAACAACATCATTTACAACACCTAAACCGAGACGGCATTATTAAATGATTTACAAATTAAGAACTATTGCTTGACTGTGATTGGTAATAGTAGTCATATTATTAAAAGGCATGTGAGGAAATTTACAACCTGGAAGCCCGGCGGGCTACCGGCCAACACAAGTTCCACCCCTGCTATCAAATATCGAAAAAAGGTTCGTTGGATGTTTACCATTAGAAAATATGTAAAATCAAATTAGTTTTTTGACGAAAATAACAAGAATGAGTGAGGATTTTATTCCCTTTGCATCACGTTGAACAACAATGTTTTAAGTATAATGAAACATGTGTTTTTTTTCTATGAATAGAAGTTTGATTAGATACTTTTTCATTCAGGCTCGTTTTTTTATATCGTTTGTTCTGGTTCCGTGTTCTCCGCTCCGCTTAACATTAACCTTACCCTTAAATATAATGTAGAGTTTGTGCAATTTTGGGGAATCCGGTAGAATGACGTCAAAATTACGTAAACAAACCTGTAACACACAATGTGATTGGTTGTATTTGGGAAATTCCAGGTAAATCCAGGCTATTTACAGAAAGATTTAATATTTGCACAAACTCTCTAATGTAAATAGATGAATTAAATGGCTTGAGGACACATCAAGGTAAATGTGGTGGGTGTAGATGTGTGTGGAAGTCCTGGAATAACACCAATATAGCTTACTTATTCATTTATTAAAATCTTCAAGCATCTTCGCATAAGCAACGCAAAAACCGGATGTCAACCAGCAGATAATTAAACATAATATCGAATATGTCTACATCCCTCTTTTCAACGAGTGTAGAAACAATTACACTATGATAAAACCTTAAATTATCACTCAGAATTTTGCAAAAATTAAAATTACTCTTCAAATCTAGTATGCATACAAGAATTAAATATATCAAAAGAACAAGAATTAAATAAGCTACTTACACGTTAAATTATATTAATGATAATGATAAATTAAATGACCTTTTATCTAAAATGTAAATCTTGAAACTTGTAAATCAGGAAGTGAACATGTAAATAGTAAATTAACAAGCAAATCTTACCGGTTATCAGATCTTTGCAAACAAACCAAACTATTGATTGGTGAATATTATAACTCGAACTTTAAAGCAGTCTTTGATCAGGCATCACTGAAACATATGAATAGGAAAAAAACTCGTTTAGCACCAATGTATATGGAAACTAACTATTGTACACTAGTAAATATCACTATAAAGTATGAATAACAAAATCATTACGAAAACTACTCGTACTACAAGATATTGTAAAAACCAGTCAAAAATATGTAAACATAAGATAATCAAAATAAAACTAAAACACAGGGCTTCATAGTTCTGAAAATTTAACACAATAAAATAAAGTGTCAATAGCACTTGGCTTCGATTATGGAAAATTCTCGGGTTTGGACACGGTCGGACGTTGGGTGATATCAGATGGAGTTGAGGATGAACTGAAATAAAACTGCACAGTTTTGGGTACCGGACAGCTCAATGGTTCACACATGGGCTGTCAAACTGTCGAATGTTCAGGAGTTACTTTGGGCGGTCTAGGCTTCGGAATGGGTCGAAAAGGATTATTTTTACGCACAACTGGTTACGATGAGGAAACGGATGTAAGTTTCTTGTCACGGACAGGGATATGCGAAGGATAAGGATGCCTATTGTTCTGTCTCTTCACACTTGTATCAGTCTGTACACTCTTTGTACAAGGTGTAGTTCTTCCACCTGTCAGCGTTCACGGAATTTGCATTAAGGCTTTAAACGGCTGGATCAGGATGACACTGGGAACTGGGTGCGTTATCTGGCGGCTTGTGAGTGTCATGTAATGACTGAATGTAAGTGCTTTGTCCGAAATCGTGATTTTGATTTTTCTCTCGGTCGATGATGCGATGAGGAATGCGTATTTGCGGTTTTTCGAATCGAGTAGAACCTTGGAATGGCTGCTTCTTGTATGTATTGGATGATGTTGATTTTCGGCGTCTGTATTTGTCCCAAATGCTGGATTGCGTTTGCTTTGTTTTGATGTGCACTCTCGGGTGAAGATGCCACAGTTGTATTCTTAATGCATCGGGTAGACCAATTGTTCTCTTCACTGGCTTGTCGATGACATGAAACTTGAGAATGGCATTCTGATTTGCGATAACACATTGTAATTCACAGGTTCCTAACGTACGCATTTCCGTGTTTGAATACGAAATCAAGCGTGATCCTTTCTGATGTGTTGATTGTAGAGGGGATTCTCATGGATCGTAGCGTGTTCATGGAAACAACATTGCACTTAGCACCTGAGTCAATTTTCAAGTTGAAACGGTTTCCAGATGTTATAGCCGTAATGTGAATTTCACTTTGTGATTCTGGTATATCTACTGTTTCAATTACATAGTGCTCCATGATATCTTCCTGTTGTTAATCATCATCATAATCGATTTCGTGCAGATGTTGAGAATCGGGTTGCGAACGCCTCCGAGGTGTATATGGCCTCCGGGGGGTATTATCGCCCACGGACAAACAAACTTTCGTGAAATGATTGAGTTGTTCATACTTTTTGCACTGGACCCAATATGCAGGGCACAGTCTCATAGAATGATCTTCGCCACAATACTTGCAATTTCTTACCATCTTCACTTTTCTTGATTTCTTCTCCCTTTTTTCGCTGATTGCGTTGACGCTTGGCGTAAAATCCGGATCATTGTTTATTCCTTGACTGTCCAAGTCTGCCATCTCGTTCATGATACATAGCTCATATGCTCATATCAGTATCGTTACTGTACGCCGGGGTTAAATCATCATCAAATGTTTGTCGAATAGTTTCCACTTAAAGACAAAGTGGAAACTATTCGACAAACATTTGATGATGATTTAACCCCGGCGTACAGTAACGATACTGATTTTTGTGGAATCGCTTTTGAAGGTTTTGAACCAGTGACAGAAGGTGACATTTCGTTAATCATCAAATCGTCCAAACCTAAATCATGCGAATTAGATCCGATTCCGACCGCACTGCTCAAACAATGTAGTACTGAACTCACCCCTATAATTACGCGAATAGAAAACTTGTCATTGAAAACCGGATCATTTCCAGATATATATTAGCATGCTATCATTCGCTCTTTACTGAAAAAAAAACAGGTTTGGAAACAGAATCAAAGAACTACCGCCCGGTGTCTAATCTCTCATATATGAGCAAGATCATAGAGGAAGCCGCAGGCTGCCAAATCGCTCTACATCTGGAAAGAAATAGTTTGCTAGAGACGCTTCAATCTGCCTATAAAAAACGACACAGCACCGAAACTGCCCTTGTAGCCATCTTTGACACCCTCCTTAGCAGTCTGGATAAACCAAACAGTGCCGTTATAGTCGCAATGTTGGACATGTCCGCGGCGTTTGATACCGTCGATCACGCCATACATACGCCAAACGCCTTCAGTCAACGTTCGGTTTTCAGGGAACAGTGATAAGGTGGTTTGAATCCTACTTGTCCGAACGCACTGTGCGCGTTTCGATTAACGATGCATTGTCCGACATGCTTGAACTCACCTGCTCCCTACCCCAGGGTTCGAAACTTGGTCCGAGGCTCTACTCGGACTACACCCAACCTCTCGGATATTTACTTAGGATACTTCTTTTACTGTATCATCTCTACGCAGACGATTCCGGTATCTTTAAACCATTCTCGCTCAAAACTCATGTAGCCCAAGCAAACGCCGCCCAAGAGTTAAGTAATGGTATCAACTCAATCCAAACATGGACCACAAACAATAGACTGAAGCTAAACCCCTCAAAACAGAATTCATGGTGGTCTATAGTGTACGAAACAGATCAAAGATCAAAATTCGCGAACTAGTCGTAGGCGAAAACGCTATTAGCTCGGCCGAAAGTTTGAGAAGTTTAGGTGTTACTGTCGACCAATCCCTCTCCATGCAACTTCATATTAGTGGAACCATAAGAACTTGTATGTTCTTTCTGAACTGGATTCGCAAAATAAGACCCTACCTCACCGTCGACGCGACAAAAACACTGGTACAGTGTTATGTAATTAGCAGGATAGACTACTGCAATAGCATTCTTGTTTCCCTCCCAAAAGCTCAACTATCACGTCTCCAAAGGGTCATGAACCTAGCGGCCAGGTTAATTCTTAAAAAAAAAACCGGGATAGTAGCGCAACCGAACTATTACAAACTCTAAACTGGTTAAGAATAGAAGACAGGATACATTTCAAAGTGCTCTGCCTGACATGGCAATCGCTACATAATAGCAATCCCTCATATATTTCGGATCTCATAAAACCCTACGACCCATCCCGACGCCTTAGATCCTCGGATAACCTCTACCTCCACGTTCCGAAAACGCGAACTTCGTACGGCGATCGCGCTTTTCGTCACTCCGCACCCAAGCTCTGGAACGAACTACCGAATTTTATTAGAGAACAACCCTCTCTCGCTTTGTTCAAAAACCAACTCAAGACTTATTTTTTCAGGGAATCTTACAATTAATGGATATACTTTACATAATGAAGTGCATAGTTGCCATATGCGCAATATAAGTGACAATTGATGATGATGATGATATGCCTTGTCAAGTGTTAATTCGGGCTCTCTCAGCAGAAACCTCCGGACAATGTCAGAGTGAATTCCGCACACAATTCGATCACGTATGAATTCTGTCATTTTATCACCGAATTCACAACTTTCCGCTTGGTTCCGCAAATCCACGAAATATAACGAAAATGACTCGTCCGGACGCTGACTACGTGTGTTGAACTGGTGTCGGAGAATTGTCAATTTTTTCCGCGGCTCACAAAGTTCCTTGCACTTTTGTTTTAAACACTTTGGCTTTTCAACGGATTCTCCTTCACCATACGCAAATGTCCTAGCGCGTTCAATGGCTTCCTTACCAGCGAGGTTCAGGAGCGTGTATGAGATAGTCTTGTCATCGGCATCTGGTCTTGCTGCGGCAACATCAATGTAAAAATCCATTTCGAAGGCCCTCCATTTTTCGGCAACATTTCCCTCGAAACTGAGTTCTTTTGGTCTTCTGAGTGCACTTGCCATATTGGTAAAATATTTCTGTCTTCGTATCATAAATGGACATCTGACACCATGTAGATGTGTGTAGAAGTCCTGGAATAACACCAATATAGCTTACTTATTCATTTATTGAAATCTTCAAGCATCTTCGCATAAGCGACGCTAAAACCGGATGTCAAGCAGCAGATAATTAAATATAATATCGAATATGTCTACAATGGGCTTGGATTTATGAGCTATCCTTTATTGACGTTATTGCATAGCCACATATTTTGTACAACACATTTTAAAATCGTAATTTAAGGCTTGTTTTTCATAATATATCTGCATTTGACCATAACAATGGGAAAGAAGCATAAGTATATATTATTTGAATCGTTATTTGTAATGGAATCGTATATGGACTATCCAATATGTAATCTTCTCCTTATTATCGCCCACCCACATTTTGTTGGATTATCTTAAGTGACTTTATTCGGGGCGTCCATGAAGAATAAGGGATAGAAGTTGATAGTTTTTATATTTGACCGTTTGTGGTTGTGATATATGTGGTTGAAATGTATCAGTTACTCGTTCGAAAAATTAACTTTGATATACGAGGCCGAAAATGTGTTTCGTTTCGAAAGGTGTTTTCGGTAAAAATTAAATTAGAGCATTGCCTAAAATTTAAAAGCTGACCAATACACAAACACTGTTATAGGGCAATATGACATAGTTTGAAAAAGAAATAAATTGAAAAAAAAACTGAAGTGGAAACTAATATAAAATGACTTAAAACAAAATGGGTGATAATCGAAATATGAAATTCATACAATAAACTTTTACTTTAAGCAATAATCATTCATTTACATGACATACCTTTTAATTTGATCAATAATTTGATCAATATAGTTTTGTATAATATGTTGGCGTTTTACTTCAAGGGAAGTCATGCCGTGTGATTTACCTATGTACTAATAAGACAAATTTCAAAATCCAGATTTTGTATCCATTTTTTTGGAAACGATGTTGATGTGTTATTGCATATTGATATAGGCACACATACTTCAGTCGAAACCCATCGCAACACAATAACTAATATGAGAAATATTAAGTTGTAGTGTTGTCTCATTTGTACAAGGGCAGGAAACCAATCTCGGAAGAAATCTTGCTTTTTAGCCCCCAGCCAACCAATTTGGCTGAGGGCTATTGCTATCCCCCATTCCGTCCGTCTGTCCGTCTGTTAACATTTGAGATACAATAGTTTGTCCGCGGCATTTCAGTATGAAGCCTTCGTCCTAGGGTTCTGAAACTTCACACAGGGTAAGAATATATATTGCAGATGTGCAACATCGAGGTTTCAGTTTGATCGACCAAAAATTGTCGAAATTATGGGGGTTTGAACTTAGACGAATTTGAGATATTTTGGGATATTTATTCACCACTTTGTCCGCGGCACTTTGGTATGAAGCCTCTGTCCTAGAGTTCTCAAACTTCACACAGGGAAAGAATATATATTGCAGATGTGCAAAGTCGAAGTTTCAGTTTGATCGATCAAAAATTGTCGAAATTACGGGGGTTTGAATTTGTCGAATTTGAGATATTTCGGGATATTTATACAAAACTTTGTCTGCGGCACCTTGATATGAAGCCTTTGTCCTAGAGTTCTTAAACTTCACACAGGGAAAGAATATATATTGCAGATGTGCAACGTCGAGATTTGAGTTTGATCGACCAAAAATTGTCGAAATTACCGGGTTTGAACTTAAACGAATTCCGGATATTTTGGGACATAAGTACAACACAGAAAGATCACACGTATATTGTGACGTTGTGAGGACTACGCATTGGACGAATTTGTTAGGGCAACGGTGTGAGAAAGACGTTGTGGGAAGACGTTGTGAAAAAGACGTTGTTAGGAGGACGTTGTGAGAAAGACGTTGTGAGAAATACGTTGTAAGAAAGTCATTGTGAGAAATATATTTCTTTTGACCTTCTTCTTTTTATTGACAAATATTCGTGATAAAGAATGTTTTGCATAGGCTGGGGGCTTTGCATCTCTGATGCCTATGTTTATCCAATATTTTGATTAACAAAGCAATGTCAACATACAAATGAAACGGCAAATAGAAGAAGGATAAATATTATATCATAATATCTTAATATGTGAAACATGGATGAGGAAAGTCAATCTTTAATGAGTACAGACATCATTATAAAAATCACTTCATGGTTCAATTCGTAAGTCTGGTTCGGAAAGAAGCTCTGATTGGTCAATTTTGTAAACAAACCATTTTATCGCCCACTTAGTGAGCGATAACAATAAGCTAGACAAAGTAAAAATATCATGTAACAAAATGTTATTTCTAATACATATTAGCATATATTAATGAAACTGCATCTTGTGAGTATATAGAGGAAGTGTCATATTTTTCACCCAGCGATAAATATGTTTTTCATCACCTTACGAGAAAAAGGTTCTTTCCGACTCAGGACGCTACCCTTGTACATAGCGTCTCATTTGCACATAGGCTCCTCTTTAACCTTGAGTACTTGATCATGATTTAAAAACAAACCTTTCAGTTCCTTTTAAATTAATTTGATTTTTAGGAAAAGGCCATCTAATAAGGCACCTGAATACAATAGTTCGGATGAAGGCGAATTTCGCCACAGCCGTGACGCGCCTGATCCTGACGAAGAAAGCTACTTTGATGACGATGTGGACACATTCCACAAGAGTCGCGAAAAGGTGGGTGTACTATGTAGTTTGAATGTGAAAAGTGAGAGTCGAATACGTTGTTCTGAATAGTAGATTTACAAAGGTGTATGCTGATATCCTTCACCCTCGATGTCAACCTATCACGAGCTATTTATATTTCAATAATTGAGTCTAGTATTTAGGAAGTAAGCCTTCTCGTTCATTCACTAGTCTAATTTTACCGCGTTTAAATTATTGTCGGTGTAACTATCATGGTGTGACGTATGTTGGACCGGGATACTATATTAATATGACGAAAACGAAATTCCTTTCCAATAAATGGGTTGGACTCGAAGGAGCATTGAAATTATTGATGAATTAAATGATTATGAACAGCTGGTTGTGAGGAATTAAACGATCGCTTGTGCTGTATGTTATAGTCGGTCTACAATGAAGGATATTTTCCGATTTGATTCAATGGGCACTTATCGTTTTAAGTTTTATTGATGTATGTATATTTTCCTCTTCAGATTTTACTCGATGAAGGCGCTGCCCTTCCCGAACAGGAAGA
>LQRL01177177.1:11107-23629 GCA_001703475.1 Hydroides elegans
GCTAGAATAAAAGGCAAGATTAATGAATAAAGCAAGAAGTAGACAAGATTTGAAAACAAAAGAAATAAATTTCTGAAGGAAAAAAAACTATATATATAAAAAAATGCAATCATCAAGCATAATGCACCCTTGATCGTGCAATAAAGAAATAACAAGAACGAATATAGAAATTATTTATTAAAATGATAATCGCTCAAGTAAGTCAAGTTAAGTACATGTATATATTAATAATTGACACTCGCTCGTTTCTTGACACAGGAGGAAGTGCTGGGCCTGGGCGACTCGAGTGACGATGACGAGACGATCGCCGAGTACGAGCGGCGACTGCGGGCGATGAACGTGCGCAGCATGAAGGACGAGAATGCGAGTGATCTGTCGGAGGAAGGCAGTGATGACGACGATGAAGGTAGGGCGGTGAATTAGTGTGCCCGTCGCCCTAATGCGTTCTTCACGATCTTCGCTACATCCCCTCCCTCCCCCCCAAAAAAATGATAATAATAATGATAAAAAAGTATTACGGGCGAAATATTTGTATTTGTTTTCGAAAGGCAATTTAAAACTTTGGCGAAGACCACAAAAACACAGCTGAAAAATCATTATTCGTGTCAATTTAGAAAAAAAAATGTGAGTATTATTTTTAGCTTGTGAAATTTCTTGCTCAAACTTTCAAACGTATCCAATTGTCAAATAGATCTATCTTCAGAAATATATAAATTTTATTATAAAATAATTTATAAATTTATATTTTGCAGATGACGAGGACAAAGCTTGGGGTGGAAAGCGATCGAAGTTTTATGGCGCCGACTTTGTCGATGATCGTAAAATAGGTAAGACCGTGGTATATTTGTTTTTAATGTTTGTCAGTGCGTACTTTCAATATTATTTTATATTCAGATTTATATATCATTGCATAGTGACCAAGAATGAAGTCATTGTTCTTGTGATTAGGGATGGGTTGGGGCCAGATTTTCGGCCCCGGGGCCCCGTGACTCAAACCCCGCCCCGTCGCGGGGCCCCGTCGATACCCCGTCTTTTGATATTTAATCGAGCCTTGACATGAACTATGATTTAAATAATAAGATTTCTTCGCAAGATTAGGATTGTGAATTCATTGAAAACACAGTTATTTCATATCACAATATAAAAATGATGTATGAATAGGTCAAATGTGAATGATTTTTATATTTCTGTTTGATATTTGCATGATTTTGATCAATTTACGCATCTTTTCTGTTGTTGACAGTAAAGGTCATTAAGGACGACGGGGCCCCGGGGTCAAATTTCGCCCCGGGGTTGAACTTTCATCGACGGGGCCCCGGGGGTTCGGGGCCCCGACCCATCCCTACTTGTAATGAATGTGAAAGAAGCTGACAAAATCACCGTTACCCGATAATCATAAGCCAAAAATAAAAATAGAATATTTTCCATGACGTTTGCGTTTTAAAATTAAATCTAACATAGCTACCAAAAAAAAAAACATCGACAAAATTGTCTTTTTTAATTTTAGAATTCGAGGGCGATGACGTGGACCCGCAAGTGCTCGAGGCGCAGGAAGCGGAAGCCATGCAGCGCAAGATGGCCGACCAGCTCGATGAAGCCGACTTTGGACTCGATATCTTTCAAGTAAGCTGCCATTTATTATCGATTCTCAATATTTTGGATTAATGCTATTGATAAGATATTTAAATAAGGAAAGCATTTTTCGACATTGTATTTTCTTTGAATGCTTTGAGACTGAAATTTATATGAAAACGAAAATCAGACAAGCAAGCTTGATCTCCTTGAACTCCTTTTTATCGAGAATAAAACCAAATCGTTTGAGTAGGATTTGTCCGTATCGTTAACAATTTTTTCCATGTCTTTTAACATTACGCTTTAGTTAACCTTTTGCTAAATTCATTCTCAGAAACCCGATGTTGCCGCCGAGGCCACAACATTAGAAAAAGTGGACGAGAGCAGCGAACACAATTTTGGAACATTATGAAAAAAAAACTTTTCTGTATTTTGATTATCTTATTCATACGTATTACGAGTAGGGGCCTACATATTTGTTAAATATTCCTATAATGATGTACTTTAGTTCTTCTGCTGATTTTTTTTCACAGAAACCCGATGTTGCCGCAGAGGCCACAACCGATCATAAACCCGATGATGCGAGCGAGCGAGTGTCACGTGACGTCACTCACATGAGCAAGAAGGAAAAGATGGCGCTGCTGCAGCAGGAGTCGCCCGAGATGCTGACGCTTATTGCCGACTTCAAGGAAAAGGTAAGTTTTTGTTCTATGTGGTCTTCATTTTTAGGGCTTGCAAACATTGTATAAGGCCCCGTATAAACCCGTATTTGCCCGATAAGCTGATGCTCATTGCGGACTTCAAAGAAACGGTCAGTAGAGTTCGGGAAGCATATTGCCCGAGATGCTCACGCTCATTGCCTATTTTAAGGAAAAGGTCAGTGTGGTTTTGGGCAAAAGCTGCTTAAAAGGACTCAGATTTGTGGTTTGCTGTAGTTTTCATTTTTGAGACTCACATTGCAAAATGCCCTGCTTAAAGTATAAACCCGTATCCGCTGCCAGGTAGGGTGCTCACTCAATGCCGATTTTAAGGAAAAGGACAGTAGAGTTCGGCACGACGCACATTGTTTAAGGTCCAGATTTGAAATTAACTTGTATTCGCTCACACTTATTGCTGACTTCAAATAAAAGGTTAGTGTGGTGTTGATGTGGTTTTGGGATTCACATTGCTATAGGTCCAACTTAAAGTTTAAAAAAAACACATATTTGTTGCCTAATAAGCTTATACTCATTACTTAATCAAAGGAAAAGGTCCGTAATTGTTTTATTCACATTAAGAAATATCTAACTTTAGGTAGAATTCGTTTTTGCCACCAAGTAAAGACATTGTCGAAACATGACCGCATTGGTCATGTACCTTGAACTGCTTTCGGTCTGTATTCGCTCCGATTCGTCCGTTGAGCAGTCCATTTGTCTTACCAAGATAACTGGTTCTTCGTATTCGTGATTGAGTGAGGAATCAATCTTGGAGTATGCATGACATGACGGTTCAAATTGACATAAGAAAGCTGAGGTTTTAATGTTAAGGTTATGTCATTTATATTTTGAAGAGTTTGGTACATATTGGGATTTATGTAATATGGAAATCGTTTAGAGAGTTTGTCGTATGGAATTTGTAATAAAGCAACCAATATTTAACCATAAATAGCAAATAAACCAAAACGTGAACAAATGTTGTAATCAAAACATTGCGCCACGTTGTTAAAGGACTATGTGCATGTTATATAAGAACAGTGCTCCGGAAGTAAATTATCAATTGGCTAAAAATGAATCTTTGAAACTGAGTTAATATATCTATTTGTTTTGAAAGTTCATTCTTTTACGCGTTGAAAACATATATTAAATATCTTTCAACTTAATATTTTCACATATTTATCGACCATCAACAACGTGTACTGAATTTGATGGACTTCTTATGGGTCTTATACAAAACATGGCAAGAAAGTGGTATAAAATGAGATTTTAAATGCTTCATTAAATAATTATTGAAGCACAATATCTGCTCAATAATGTCGATGAAATACGAAATAAATAAGTCAAAGCACCGTTGCAATCGAGAGCCATGTCACTACATTTGGTCAATATTTATAGGTTTTAGGACGCTATATTTTGTTCGGTTCAAATTGAAAGTTGGTCAAGGGTGCATTCGCCCTCCACGCTGAATTTTCAGTATAAGAAAGCTAGAATATATATAAATAATATATCAGAAATTGAGCATGGAAATTGACCAAAAATGAACTTATTGACAAATTTTGGTACAAAATCTGAGACCCCTAAAAATATTAAATTAGCCCAAAAACTCGACACCATCTAATTAATCAACTTTCAATCGACTTTATTTTGATAGGTTGCGATGAATACATATTTATTTCGATTTATTCTATATAGAAACAGCTAATTTTGTGCTCAAATGACGATTAATCCAAGAAATATGCACGATGGTGTCCAAATAAATTTGATATAGGGTGGGTCCTCAGTTTATAACGTTTCTGTAAGAAAAGAACAAGGGAATCACGTAATTTTTTATTTAACTACAAGGTGATATAATAAGGTTTTAGAAAATGTAAAAATATTTCGAATTTATTTCGTATTTGAAAATATCATATTTTGGTAACGAATATGGCCGATGGTTCACATAGTCCTTAAGTCAGTTAAGTGAGCTTTCAATTAATTGTCGTTTAAATTGCACTAACTGGAAGAATTGCATAGACCGACACAAACCGAAATACGGCTTTACCCTTTAATAAAAAGAATCCTTATGATGTGTCTTTAGCTCAAAATTAGATTATTACCGTTGAGCATATTTACGATATGTATACATGTATTATAATTTATTAAAATTGCATGTATGAGTCTGAACCAACGTTATAAGTTTTAGTTAAATACATATTTAGATAATAGAAAATTCGATTCATAATAGTATACTGGGCAATTCAATAGAATTGGTGATGGATAATTGAAGGATATTGCAAGCAATAGCTGTCTGAGAAACGAATTGTGAGTCTCCTAAACTTGTTTGGTGTCCCATAACTCTCTAATATCTCGAGGAAATTGAAAACTATTATATTTAAATGTAGAGCAAGTGTATTTTATTGCGGGCCATTTTCAGTTGCTTCCAATGACATATTATTGTGAAAACTCGTTCGCCTGTTTACTCAGGATAGCTACAATCCCTTTCGTGTAAACTAAAACATTATTTCTCGCGATCGGATATTTGAATTTGCCAATTAGATATGGAACTGAGCAAAAATATTGGTAGACAATAGATAAATGAAAATTGTTTTGCTTTATGTAATACTTTGACGATAATGTTTGAACGAATGAGCACAAGATACTTGGATAATGTAAAAAGTAAACATTTTTTTAGTCAAATTTTTATAGAACGGTTAATGCTTACCTCAATGTGATCTTGTCAATTCTACCATTCTTTTAACAGAAAAAATATTCTGATTATATAAAAGGTGTAAATTATAAATTATTAGAAATAAAACAAAATATCGAACATTTAGCCGTTTTCGTTGAAACTCACCAAAAAAAAAGACAACAATGATGGTTTTTCAAAGCCTTATGTTTAGCATGAAATAAGGCTTTGGGGTATTAAGCTCAACACACAGGGCAATACAAAATGTAGTTCATGTAAAAATATAAAGTAAGGCATCTTTAATTTTGTTTTATAACTACATATCTTCCTTCCACCCTGCATTACTACTTTTGAAGTAGAATTAGCATGGTCCATCCATGTGACACAATTTCTTTAGTTGTTAATTGTTCTGTTGTTCATAAAGCCTTATGTGCTCATTTACAACAAATTTTGGTGTAAATTGTCATTGTGTAACATAGAAGAATGACATTAAGCGTAAGCGTTGATTTTTCAAATTCGTTGAAAGTTATGTAATGATCGAATGCCTGAAAATCTGATGCGTGACTAAGGATATGTGTCAACTCGACAACTACTCAGAAGTAATTTGTTTACAATATAATATATAAAGGAAACTGCTTTCATAAGATTCACACATAGTTGGTTTCTATTGCAGAACTTACAATTTACATAAGGAATAATTGAATAGAATTTGCAAATGCTTGGAAAGCATAAACAAATATCATATGAAAACGTTTTAGTCATAATACTTCCATTATCGCTATGTGAACAGTATAACAATTAAATGTGAACAGTTATCAAGACATCATCTCTAATATATAAAGTAGGCTTGTTATATTCAGTAAACTTCAATAATCATAAAAGAAGATAAAAGAATAAACATAATCATGAGCATGGTCTCTCAAATAACTACCGAGCTGTCACCTACCAGATTCATCTCAACTGCTCCTGACTACGTCACTGACGTCAACAAAGATACCTTCACCATGGCAACAGATGATGACGTCCAGTCTTTCGACATCGCCGACCCCTCCATCTACTACACACTTTGCGCGCTCGTCCTAGTAACCGGTTTCCTTGGCAACGTCACCGTCATCATCTGTTGGCTGCGTGACAACAACGCCTACAAGTGCCGCGCGTATATCATCGGCTTAGCGACGATCGACCTACTCGCATGCTTCGTTGTGTGCCCGCTACTACCGCTGGTGAGCCCATTGGTTGTGGGACCTGTTGATTACAATGGCATGTTCTTTCTCATTGTGTACGCGTGCTTTCTGTTCACGATCCTTGCCTATCTGACGTTGCTAACGGCAACCGCACTGGACAGAGCCGTCGCTGTGTGTAAGCCGCATGCCTATATAAGGCTCCAACGGAAGCAGACCCCCATATGCGTTGCCTTGCTGTGCTTCTGTGCATGCATGGATGCACTCTGCTTTCTACTGGATAGTACCTTCCGAATGCGGTTAGCGCTCGCGCTGTTTTTGATTGCCTTTCTCATCATCGCTGCTTCATATATAACGATGGCCGTGAAACTGTGTAAACTGCATCAGAGTATCAAGCCGGCGCCGACACGCGAAGCTTGGACGACTTCGCAAATAACTTCGTCCGCGTCCGGAAGTAATGCGACTAAGAAGAAGAATGCGTGGTTGCAGAATAAGTCGCTGATAGGCACGATTAAGGCATTCGCGAGTATCACCGTCTGCTTTATTCTGTCGCTTACCTTGTATGTGGTCCATTACGCATGGTTGGATTTGCCGTGGTATTTCTTGTACATGTATTTTCTCAATCATGTATCGACGCCTGTCATTCATTTCATCACAAACAAGCAGTTTCGAAAAGATATCAAAGCGGCTTTTAAGTCAATTAATACGATGTAAAGATATACTGTAGACTCTACTATTTTGTCATTCTCTGCTTTTATGAATGGAATTGACGTTGACGCACTCGGACTTTGGTGATAAAAGTCACAAAAGGACAATTTAAGGTGCTTTGATTTATAATTGTCCTACATGTACATTACATCAATAAACAAAAACAAAAATTTTATATGAATGAATATTGACATAATACAAAAACTTATTTTTATTAATTTTATGATTTATCAGGTAACATTATAAATACATAATTAATGGCATGAGTAGGCTAACGTTATTGCAATAAATGAAAAAATATCATTTGTATATACATTGTACAGTGTATAAAGTTGTTAGGGATGTTGTCACCGATATTATTTTGACTTATATATGCATACATTAAAGATGTTAATGCATGGATAGAGTGGTTTGTGCAATGATAAATATTGTGATGGTTTTATTTTGTTTCATTTATTGAGAGTTTGCAATAAATAAGATAAATATTCACATTGTTCTAGAAAAACGGAAGACAGACTCAAATGCAACAAATAATTTCCCTTTATTTTAAAATTAGGTTTGATATGTTGCGGTTTTGAAGTAAAATATAGTCTTACGCTACCGTAACTTGTGGGGCATTTCTATTACACGTCATCTTCCGTTATTTTTCAATTATATACCGGCTCACATTTTCACCGAAAAAAAGTAAAGTCTTGTCAGAGAATTTGTTTTTTTTTCCCATACATTTCTGTGTTCGTTATGCACTAATTATTCAAAAGATTGCAAATTCAAACATCCGGATACGACCATACAACTTTCTCGGACAATAACTCATATAATCGATATCCTTAACAAAAAAAACTCCGCGTTTGATAAGACTATGCACTGTAATCGCATGGATTTATCTATAATTTTTTTTCTTGTGCGACAGTGAAAATAATATGCGACAATTTTGAAATCCTAAAAAGTGTTTATTTTACATTCTTATAAAACAAAATAAGGAACAATATATAATAGATACAACATTCATTGGCAACGAACATAGTACCATTTTAATTTGTAAAATCAGATTGTTTTACTTATGTATATTTGCGTATTTAATAAGTCGACCCAATAAACGTTTTATATACCGGTAAACTGATAAGGTTGTGATCAGGATTTAAAACTCTGCACCATAACAGGCACTTTTCACCGAAAACTGTGCGACGAGATTGTCGCATTCGGGGTGAAAGTTGTGCGACATTTGGTAAAATTGTGCGAGAATTTCCCCTAGTCGCAAAGGAAGATAAGTCCCTGTATTCGGCCGTGAAGAAGAATATTCGCCCCTTAATGATAAAATCATTCGATTTACTTTTCTTTCTATTTATAAGCTATTAAAATCTTAACGAGCACCCGATCTAGCATCTAAATTCATAAATTTTATCATCAAACAATACAAACTCTTGATTTGGATTGAGATTTATGGAACCAACTAAACACACTCAATTCATCTCCATGATTGTAAAAGCCTCGTTCTGTTGGCACTTCTAATCAGTTGGTAATGAATATAACATATTCAAGTACTATAAGTAGGTCGGGATGGTTTCCCTTAAAATCCATTTTGTTGTTCAAAGTCATTTGAAAATGGAATATGTCTTTTTAAGCATGACTCAAAACAACAAAAGCATTATAAAACTTAAACATAGAAGTCATTATAAAGTTTGATACTTCCATTAGATATTTTAATAGTTCATTTTTGTATATTATTTAAGATTCCAATATGTTTGTTTGTCGCGAACATTCAACCTTCTCCATAAACGGACCTATATGCTTTGGGAATTACTTAAGAAAAGTATATGTACATGTACATATCTTTAAGACCGAAAACTTTTCCACAGAAAACTGCGTACGGCTTCAGATTCCTGTGCAGGAATCTAAGGATGCCTTGGTACTCTTAAGGAGTAACTGGTGTAACCCTTTCGAGTGGACATGACAAAAATCACGAAACGGATCCGAGAGATTTTGTCATAACTGCGAGAAAGTGCTAGTTATCGGATATAACCAAAAGCACTATTGTTCTCGAGATGCCTTTAATACAATGCAATAGCACATTGCAGATAGTGTGGTATAAGAATTTATTAACTAGGCCAGTTAGTTATAGGTGCTATTTCTTTTGTGAGGACAATAGAGTCATGGCATATATGGGTACTAACTGCTTTGTTTTCCCCTACGTCATCTGGTCTCCACGACCGTGCTCAATGGTGTTGCACTCACGTAGATGAGCCACACTGTGCTCATTTCAAAATTGAATTCTAAAACGCAACAACAACCTTGGCTTTAAGTTCTTTAAGTTGATGATGAACAATTTTTTTCCATAATAAAATTCGTTGTGAATTCTTCAGGCCGCTCATAAGTCATTAGTTCTCAATGGAATAGGAAATTGCTTTCATCAAATTGGCTTATAAGGTTTTTGCGGCGTGTTTATCCGAAAGTACATCATTATATGACATCAAGCTTAACACTTTTGATGGGATCTAGAGTTTATTTACACATCTTGTCAGTGAAGTTTATAATAAGTGCTAAGACTGCAATTTAAACCAACTGAACATTTGGAAATGTAGAAAATCGACAAAAAATAAATAAGGTTATTCAATTGCAATTTTCCTCTGCAGCTGGAGAGCATAGCATCCGACTCTAAAAAAGGACTAAAAAGAAATTGTTAAAAATCGAAATAGGTTCTAAAAAAAAGGACTAAAAAGGACTAAAAAGAAATTGTTAAAAATCGAAATAGGTTCTCTATATTTAACGGACTAATACATATAAACTACTGATACGATCATGAGTCAATCACCAGAGGCCGATACTCAGTTGTCCATCAACGATAACGACCACACTTGGTCCGACGATGCCACAGACATAGCAACCGTTACCAGCATTCTACCTGACGAAACAATGATTTACACAGACGAACAACGAACCTTCCCAATACCAGACCCTGCCATCTACTTCACGCTCGGCTCCTTGGTCCTAGTGACCGGTTTCCTCGGCAACCTGGCAGTCATCTGCTGTTGGTTACGCCATAGCAACGCCTATAAATGGCGCGCCTACGTCATAGCACTGGCGGCGATTGACATGCTTGCCTGTGTCATTGTGTGTCCCATGATGCCACTCGTGAGCCCGTATGAACGTCGCGTCATTCACAACGAGGCTTTCCGTTTCATCATGCTGGCATGCTTCCTCTTCACGATCCTTGGTTACCTATCGTTGCTAACAGCAACCGCTGTTGACAGGGCGCTCGCTGTGTTTAAACCGCTCGTCTATAATCAGTTTAAGCGCAAGCAGACAACGGTTTGCGTCGCCTTGCTCTGCTTTTGCGCATGCGTCGATGGTCTGTGTTTTCTATTGGATGGTAACTGTCGAAGAAATATTGCGCTCGCGCTATTCTTTATATCTTTTGTGACTATAACTGCAATGTATTCAGCAATGGCTGTAAAATTGTGGAAACAACACAATAGTATCAAGCCGGCACCGGTACCTGAAGCCTGGACAATTCAACAGACTCAGTCTGCGAGAAATAACGCCGCAATGAAGAAACATGCATGGAAACAGAACAAGGCGCTAATAGCTACGATTAAAGCGTGTGCGAGTATCACAGTGTGTTTTGTTCTGTCGTTAATCTTGTACATTGTCAACTTATGGTTTGAATTGCCTTGGTATATCTGGTATATGTATTTCATCAATCATGTTTCTACGCCCGTTATTCATTTGGTCACGAACAAGCGATTTCGAAAGGATATTAAAGCCTTTTTGAGAATGAATTAATATAGGCCTGACTATTGTATTGCATTTGTTTATTTCAAATGTCTTTCGAATTATATTGAATGCTAGCCATTATGCACCGTTTGTCTAATGTAACGTCGGTATTTCTTGCGAATGACTTTCGATCGCCAACACATGTTCGTTGGGTTTGAAGACTGGTATCTAAATTCTCCTTGAAGTTTAAGATACAGGAATGCGTGTGAATCTATTTTAAGATTTAAAAAACGCTTATTGAAATTAAATAGTTTCCTTATTTTTTAGATTATCGGCTATAAGACGGGTGTATTGAATTAAAGTGTTTGATGTGTAATGATCGCATGATTTGTGGTATTTATATCTCGTAGATATATGCATGCTCAATGTAGATGAGGCTTTTGCAGAAAACAATAAAGTTGACCAATTATCTCTCTTTATAGTTTTCATATTGATTTTCAGTACGCATCATTTACTCATTTACTTTGAGCTCCATTAGAATTATTGTTATATGCGGTGTTTCAAGGCATACAGTAACATGATTTCTGATCTTACTATATGACAAGACGGTAGAGTTTTCCGATATTTTTAGTGAAACATATATTTTAATGATTTTTCAAGCTACACCCCCGTATTTCAATTTCAAGATAGGCGATAAATGTCAACCTGTCACGTGTTACAGTAACCTGTTGGTTCTTCAAATTATTTTATTCAGGCCTCGAAATCGTTGCCTTCGAACTCATAACAAACTCATTTCCTTTTTAGGTTTTCTAGTTATGAGCAGCGTCTTATTCAATTTAAAGTAGTTAATATCCTGTATTAATTATTCTTATATTCTTATAACTTCGTTAAACGGAAGTCTCTGAAATATTCTTGACGTTATTAGAGCAGACTGTGCAACGCGTTGGATGGCAAAAACAACATTTTCACACATTTCAATCGTTTGAAAGGGCACATTTCTTTTTGTTCTGTGTGTTGAATAATGCTATTATGACTTACATATGCTATTTGCATTCATCAGGGTAACATTAAATTAACATTATGACAAAACCTTACTCCTTAAAAATTGTTAGAATATTTAAAATGGGCTGCTTTGTGCTTCTCTCCAAAGTGAATTATTTGCATTAAAGTTGTAAATTGTATGTATGAATATAGTTCAAATGACAAATATATGAATAAAATATTGCATAGAGATTTCAATAAACAATTATTATTTTCATTTTGTTTTATTCATTTGTTTCAAATATTCTATAAAGACATGTCTTAATTGACGACTTATCACCTTCGAATAATATCTGTTCATCGATTTTGCATACAACCGCCGGGTAGGTTTTAACTATAACATTAACTATAATAACGTTAAGCGTGATTCGGATTGTCGATTTTTCTATAGATCTTCTAGAATAAATCAGCTACATTGTATTTCTAAAATATACCTTTATATATAAAAAAAAAAGACTTGACAAATATAATAACACCTCTCATGTTTTAATCGCAGATGAGCGACGTGCACTCGCGCCTGGTGCCCCTACTCGAGCGCATCCGAGACGGCTCGCTTCCGCCCAGCAAAGGTGCTGATTATGTTGCCGCCAAGGTTCAGCTCGTTATGAAGTAAGTAAGGTGTTCATTTATGGAAAGGCATTATTTATGTTAAGAAAAAAAAAATGAAAAAGAAATGAGATGTAGGGTAAACGTTGTTTGATTGCGTGATGCCATTACCTGCTGGGGGAAGATGCCATTACCTGATAAGCGAAGTCGTGACCAGCGTTCAAAAATTGTCGCCATTATAGCCAGTGTTCGCGCCTAACGCTGGCCCGGGTTGCGTTATGCCCGGGTGAGTTTGATCCGGGTTGTTTGATTGCGTTATTCCATTACCTGATGAGGGAAGAGAATGCCAAAGCGTTTAAATCGTGACCAGCGTTCAAAAATTGTCGCCATTATAGCCAGTGTT
>LQRL01177189.1:2272-15375 GCA_001703475.1 Hydroides elegans
AAAAGACCTGGACTTCGCGAACCAAAAAAGATAAAAAGGATTCAGATAAGCAATATTTAAAATAATGTGTGGGTCAAAATATCCAAGGAAATGAATATCACAGGATTAACAGGTAATAATAAAATCGTAGACTTCTATATACTTAATATAATGTCGATGTGATACTTATTTGGCCGATTCGATAAAGGGACGGACAATAGATACGATCAATAAATAGATCTATGATATATATTGTTTAATTTCGGAAGCAGACAATGAATACATGTTCTATTTTGTTTTATTCCATCTATTTATCTATTTCGATGATAAGTTGAATTTTAAATGTTAAGGAATGATTAAATGATAACATGGTAAAAAGGCTAATGGTTAATTGAATAAAATCGTCTCGTCGATTTGTCGCGAACGGAAAAATTATAAACACAAAAATCGCGAGCGGAAAAATTATAAACACACCCTAAGTCCCACAAATAACATATAAGACCGATACCGCTGACGCTCCTCGACGCTCCCCGTCTGGCCACGCACTAAGTGAGATCACATACTTATACATAACATATATCAAATTAGAGTTATCTTTTTGCAATATTGTTTCGCGATATTACGTCAATTTTCCCCTTAACCATTGCCATCTGAGCAAAACTTTTCGTTCCAAGACTAAACTGCAGCTCCTGTTAAATACTCAACCGATTTGTTTACGACTTTTGTCAGTTTTCTTCTAGCCTTGGTAATTAGACACTTATGCATCTTTGGTTGGTGTTTTAGGGCCTTTAGGTAAGTGGAGCAAATAAACACGTTAAGTCATTACGTATTATATAAATATATATTTTTTGTTTTGCTTTTATTTGGTTATTGCTTTACACCAGTTTTGGTTAAAAATTTAGTGTTTAGATTGATTCTTGTTATAGACATATCGCAATCAATGTCTATTTATCACATAGAATTCTACCAAGGTCATATTATTCTTGTATAAAGAGCAAAGGAAAACGCCCGTTGCCTTTCGGTCCTTGAACTAACGTTTTCTGGACATTTTTTCTTGTGATGCAGTACCAGACGTTAGGACGAAACGTCAGGACGTTAAACAACGTATAAAAGACTTTCATTAGTGACAAAACTTCCTCTCGACATGACGCCCGAATATCCAAACGTTTTAACGTACCTTAATTGTAGAATTTTGTTACTCCAATGTAGAATAGTTTCTTGTAAGATAAGACAAATGGCCTCCCTTGGAAACGTAATAGAGTGTAATATCAGTTACCAAATGAATGTATCATATAATGTAAACATTTTTGAATGGGGATATTTATCTAGTAACCTTGTTAAATTTGTATATAAACAAATAAATTATTACCTCGAGTCTTTTTATAACGAAACAAACAATATATCCGAAGCACTTATGTTTTTAATATTAATTCCAGTGTAGAAGTTGTTCTATAATACGTCGACTAACTAAAATATTAAATATAAAAATATATCAATATGATAATTGTATCCATCTATGAACATACATCAATTCACTGCGAAATATCTAATTGTAATTCATGAATGCAAAATTGATCTCAAGCTAGAAATACTCCCGTTTTCTAGCTATGTGTTTTTTTTTTTATTTTCTCAAATATTTCAACTTATCCCTTGTTTAAATTTCCCATTCTTTCAAAGAGTCTATACGAAAGGTTAACATATATACAACTGATCACATATAGATTTATGGACTCGCCTTGGAAATGTAGGCTGCTCGCGCTTATCCAGCGAAATGTTAGACTCTGCTGCAAATCATCTGAGTGAGAGCCTGATATTAATCCTAATCCTGTGCAACTGAAGTAATCCATGCAAAACGGCACAAGGTGGATTTTTGGATGTATTTTAAGAAAATAAACTCTTATTTGATTTTATGACAGAATTGTAGGTTTTGTGTAACAGAAACGTTTTTTTGTTGTTTTCATTGTAAACCTACTATTTCTTTATTTGCGAAAAAAATCGCCTACTTTCAGTTTCAATTGACATTTTGTCAAAGATATACATATCATATAAGGCAAAATTATGCTTTAGGAATCACATCTCCTGAATGAAATGGCAAAATGATATCATGAATCCGAAAGTAGGCCGTTTCTTTCGCAGTAAAACGATAAGTAGTTCTATACCATGGATCCCACGTCATGTGACCCAATGCAAATCGCCATGTACAAAATACTATATTTAACTAAACCATGCCACGGCTAAAAAGTATATGACTAAAATGTATTTAAAAAAGAATCAATCGAACAAAATTGAAAAGTTTTATGATAAATTTATGAACATTAGAATGTTGCAAAACATATATTTTTTATGAAGTTAAATTACCACCAATGGGTGCTAGCTCTAACTTGCAACCGGAAGTGCCTCTGGACTTAGCCTAAAATCCAAATTTCATAAAGAATTTCGATGTATGGCCCCCGAATAGCTCTGTAATGCATGGAATCTTTCAACTAAAGGATTCCGTGCAACATTGCATCATATGTGCGTTTTGCGAATTAAAACAGTAGTCAACCATCTCTATTACAGCTAAAAGATGTATTTCTACTATTCTTTATTCAAAATTCATTCTCCTATCCCGAAGATCTTTCAGTTAGCACAATTCTGCTTGATTTTTTAATCACTTTACACCATATGGTCAAAAGTTGAACTGTTTTATTTTTTCATGCACCGAATTCCAGCTGGTTGCGAATGTTGAGAAAATACATTCTAGCTTGGAGATTTGATCCCCTTTTTTGACCATTTCTTAATTTTCGCAATAATTAGTAAGAATATTTTTTCGAAACTGATGAAACTGGCTTGTAATTGTCAAATACACTATTATTTCCCAAATATGATAGGTAATTTGGTTATATACAGCATTTCAATTTTCGCAAAAGGTGTTTCTTTTTGTTCCAAGCTGGCTAGTAAATGAGAAAGAACCCAACTAGCTAGGAAAAAATGAACATCTTTTTGCAAAATGTTAATGTGTGAGTTTACAATTTTAAAAAAAAATATGTCTCGGGGTACCCTTACAATGTATGTGTACCTTAGCGGTTGAAGTTTGGCTTGCGAGTTTTCTTTAAGAAGACACTCGCGCTCGTATGTCATTTTGTTTGTATTTAATTAATTGTGACCTAAATTCCTGAAGAATTCCCTTGTACATTTCGGGAGGGGGAGTCTAAAACAAATTTATAATGAGACTCCCCCAAATATATCATATCATAAGCACTCTTAAATGTTTTTTTATGTACAGTTTGATTTTGTCGATGCATCCGTCTATGTTTCTATAGATCTTGTCTGAATATCCTGCATTTCACCTCGTCTAACAGGAAATTTAAGCAAACTTTAACCACTTACATTCACAAATTTATCTATTGTAAATCGCCAATTCTATTGTTAATTTTGTTGTTAATCACTATAACTACATGCATGATGTTGTTCATCACCCACATTAGATTAGAAAATATTAAAAATAAACGTATTTTTAATAATCCTTATAAATAGTCGAATTCAAGGTTATTGACATTGTAAAACATGGAATTCATTGTTATAATCGCTGTAAATCACTATTACCGCATGCACGGTGTTGCTCATCTCCCACATCATGCGATGAGAGATACTGCAGCTCCTCAGCCATCCCGTCATTTATCGCATGTTCTTCATTTCCTTCTGAATACAGTTGTCGCTTACTTCCATCTTCTGTTTTATCTGTATTCAATGCGATTTTCACATCTGCACTTATTTCAACCGATGATTTACTTTTATTACAATCAAATACATCTCGCCAAGGTATCATTGTATTTCGATTCAACGTTTCGCGATCTTGTGGACCTGTTAAGAATGAAGCTATTAAACCCACGACAACAGTTGTTAGCCAACCAAGTAGAGGAATCCATAGAAAAGAGAGGCGATACAACGCAAATACATCATTTGCGGGTGTATCTACCGGGACAGGCCACGTTGTATTATGTGGATAGTGACACTCAGATACATTCGTATTTAAGAATGCCTTATGATATGGATTAAAGCGTTTTCCTACATTTATCCAAATAGCAATACCAAATCCAGAAAGAAGACCGATGAAAGCGCCATTCCACTGGACCCAAGGAAATACTGCGCCAAGGAAAAATAATCCGGCCAGAGGAGACTGCAGCGCTCCTTGGATTGACAAAAATACCTGCAAAATATTGTTATTGTACGACGATATGATAAAGGCAGACAAGATTATACCCACAACATATAGCAACGACACTGTCTTATTAATGCGCGACTGCGTCTTATCAGACAGATCAGGATATCGCGCTGATAAAAAATCCACCCACGTCAAACCAACCAATGAATTAATCACCGATGATATTGAACTAAGAGAACCACTGAACAACACCGCAAGAAACACACCCGGTAGACCAGGTATCCCTATGACATCAACAACAAAATTTGGAAAAAGTTGATTCGGACTAGTTATCTGACTACTACGGTAGGGATCGCATCCTATTGTGTCATAATACGCGTATATGGTTAATGCGCATAATAGCAAAAGGATCTCCATGACAATCCACAACGGTGATTGAATGAAAAGAGCCCATTTGGCTTGAGATTCAGATTTGCAGGATTGGATGCGTTGCACTTTTGTCTGGTCGGCTGCGTTGGACATGTTTTCTGAAATCAAAGTTCAATATGTTTTAAATGCATATTTAATATGATATTTGATATATTTAGTGTTGATAAATTGAAAATAAAAAGCAAATTTGTTTATTCTTCGTTATAGTCTTCCCAACATCGGGTTTGCTCAGCTATATGCGCTCTTATATGATATACCAAAATATATTTAACTATGGTTTAACAGATGAAAGTGTGCAAAGTGCTTCGCTAAGCGAGATGGCTACCTCAATCAAATACTATTTCACTATAAAGGAATTCTATGAAAGAAACTTAATAGCGCGCACCTAAGAAATATGGAATCATTGCACCCCAGAATGTCACCCTGGTCGTGGGATCTAGATCCATGTTGAAGAAGTTAAATCTTCCGCCTTCAGAACTGATTCGCAACACCTCAGCTAGGCCTCCCACTTTGGCTATACCGACGACCATGATTATGATCAAACCTAGAAATTCATCGCCAAAATGTACACATGTAACACAAAGAAAAATTCGTTACAAGAAAAAGCAAACGATTGCATAGCATGAAATGTAGCGATTTCGTAATATATTTTCACACACTTGCATGATTTTTATATGAATTCAAAGAATGGAAGCAGATCTTTATTAACAAAAGCTGGCGGCGGCCCGTCCCCATCCCTTTGAAATCCGATATATTATAATAAAATCCTACTTGCGTTCTCCCTTGGTTTAAGTGAAAGAAAATTATAAGAAATTTATTTAAGAAAACAAAAATACGTCACCAAAACTCAACAATGTCTAATTTTCAAAATATGACATATATATTTCGCATTTTTATACGCATCATACATACCTAGATAGAAGAGCAAGGCCTGAAATGCATCAGTCCATATAACAGCTCGAATACCTCCGATCGATGTATAAATACTCCCTACAACGACTGAACCCACTATACCTACCTAAGGGGAAGATATTATTTAAAATAAATTATTTATATCATATATTACAGTGACGTGTTTCTAACTTCTTTTTCTCCTTATCGTTTAGCGATTAAAGTTAAGCGTTAAAGGGTTTAAGGTTTAGCGTTTATTGTCATGGGTTTGACTTGGTATAAACGTTTAACACTTAATGCCAAATGTCAAAACGATCCTAAACGATAAGGAGAAAGAACAGTCAGAAACGCGCGCCGCTTTACTTCCAGCAAAAAAATGTAAATATTTGGAAGATTATCAATAACTATATAAAGACATAGAATTCTATAAAATGATTTATCAATCATATTAAAGAAAATAAATAATTAAAAACGATACCTACCCACAAGGGTAGTTTTTTTGTGAATTGTCAGATATGTCATATGTGTGTGAAGCTTAATGAAAAATAAAAAATGAAATAAAACAACAACAAAAACTATACCTACCCACAAGGGTAGTTTTGTCACGGCCGTTAGCGCAACGGAGGGTGCATAAGCCGTTGACCCCGCATAAACCAGAAACATTAGAATTTTCAAAAACGATGCTAATCGTCGCAGTACTTTCGATCCAAATCGCAGATCATAATACTCATAGGCACTGATGATCCCCAATCGATAAATCACGGGTACCAGTGTAAAGCAGGATATGAAAGTACCGAGTGTACCGGATACGAAAATGAAGAATATCTGCGGTCCGTGTAAGTAGATTTCCGCTGTATTACCAAGCACGGAGATCGATGACACTTTCGACATGATCATCGATAGTGATACCGGAAGCATCGCCATTCGGCCACTTCCGGAGAGATAGTCGCTTGTGCTGCCACCTCGCGAGTGTTTGGTGAATGAAAAATAAATTCCGATCGCGAGAGATCCGATTATAGTGGCGATGAATAGCGTGTAGTCGATCCAGTGAAATTCAGCTGCCATTGTTTTTTTTTTAATGATTATCCGGTATACGCTATAGATGATATCTTAGGGCTGAAATATGAGTAGCATTTTTAAGGTTAAATAGATAGTTCAATTTTTACATCCTTAAGGCAATATTTAAACCATTTTTATTCGTAATAAAGTGTATCAGCACCAATCTACTATTTAACTACAAATAAGCATATAGAATTTATATAGTAAAGCTGCGGTCACCCGATCGCATAATTCTGGGTGAACAGAAGAAATGAACTACTTTGTTTCTATACAAATGTGGCTTCAACTTTAAAGCGCGAAATGGCTGTTTTGAGTTTTTTTTCGGAGCGGAGGAACGCGGCATTATGATATGTAAACAAATATATAATTTATGTGTATGCTATCTAAAAAGGTTTCCAGAATATTTAATTAAACTGAAGAGAAAATGAAAGATTTTACGATTATTTTTCGCAATCTGGAATTTTTATTCATGGAATTTATCGACTCTCCAATACAAATGAATAAACTAGATTTAATTTCGAAAACAATCTATTTTAATGAAAACGAACTCTATGTATTTTTAATGCCATGTATCCCAGCCATGTATCGAAAAGTAAATTCATACAGTTTGCTGAGCGTTGATTTAAGCAATATTCTTTATCACTAAAATCTATTTACATCTTGAATTATATTATGAAATTACTGTTTAATTTCTTCACTTTTTTTATGGATAAAATCAAATTATCCATCGCAACTACATCTATTTATATCCTTTAATTCATGCAAATAGATTCTATTTAATTTTTAATGTATTCAGTTTCCGTAATGACTTGACTTGATAAATATGTTCTGCATAAAAGATAAACTTACCAAAGAATAAAACAGATTACTTACCAAAGAATAAAACAGATTATCAAGACTAAGATAGAATGCACATCAACCGGTAAACGTATTTCATTTGTTAAAGCGGTTATTCATATAAGTTCTATATGTACTCAAACATTAACTCAATTCTATACTAATACTATACTTATAATTATAGTCTGAGTCTTGAACAACGATTTCACAATCTACGTAAAAAAAAATGCACCTCGTGAAGTTTTTTTTCCTCGAAAAGGGTGTTTCTCTTGGTCTAAAAATTTATGAAAAATAATTTAAGTTGTACTCAGAACTTAGCTATAACCTACGTCTGGTTGTGTATGATCAATTCACTTTTTTTTGTGAAATATGTACTTTTTGTGTATTTTAGATGTCTCTATAGGTGGTCAATAAGTACAAGATCTATCTAAAAACTTATTCTATTACTATATTGTTATTTATTGCTAATTTTAGTTTTCTGCCGATTTTATTTTTCAATAAACACATTTTAAAGACGTATAATCACTTTAGAAAAATGTTTTAAAATATAATGTTTCATATGGTGCTTTTCTAGAGCATCCCACGAGATTAGCCATAAAAAGTGATCTTCTTCGAAATTGATAGAATCTCTATGGAATATCTGCAAAGGTTTACAAATTCCTTTCAAGTAATAAAAAAAACTTTTATTCTAATTATATATTTATATTTTATATCACATAGGTTGAAAGTCTTATCCTTATTTGATTTATGATTGCTATATTTGATTCTATAGCTGCCCATTCAAACTAGCAAGATGAGCACATTGTTGTCATCTACATATAGAACACACAACACAGTTATGTGGTTTTATTACATGTTTTAATATATACATATTTCACTGAAAACAGTAGTTTCTTGTTTTAAACTCTTTTTTAAAAAAGAAAAAAAAACTGTCTTTTGGTACCGTTCATTCGTTGCTAATCCCAATTTGCATTTACATCTGTCAAGCCGTTTTTTTTACAATATTGATCTGACATTGTTTATGTTTATTTAATTCAGACATTGTTAAAAGCCTTGTTGAAGCTGTAGGTCATCTCGACAAAGCAATATCCTATGGATACAATAGGTATATTTAAAAACAATTGCAATGCTACGGCGAATGTGTTATAAGGAGTACCCTGCGATTCATTCGTTGAAATATCTATTCTTTTCCAATTTCTATCTTGCTGGCATTTTCGAGGGCACGGTTATTCGGGTAAATGTTTATTAATTTATTCTTGCAACAGTTCTTCCTTGCTTGCAACTTTTTTCAGAACAGAACAAAGATTTGTTTTCGAAATGATTATTTTACTCTTAGATTATGTTAGTAAGTATATCAACCGATGCAGATGTATCTATATTACGACGACTTTATGATCAAGTCACCCAAAACGCAGGAGCTTTTCTCCGATCATTTTGATGTCAAATTTCAATACGAATTGAATAATGGCGACAAAGGATATACATCTTTATCATTTCGCAAACTCAAAATCATAGTCAGAGACAATTTCAATAGTGAAATAGCTGGACTCAATAACATGGATTACACAACACACAGTTTAGACTCCCTTCTCGCGGTATATTCCTCAACGATGCAAAGTGCACTGGAGAAAGTAGCTCCAATGCGCAAAAAAAGGATAAAAACTCAAACAATAAAATCATGGATCGATGATGAGGTGAAGCGTGAGAAAGAATCCGTCGCCAACTTGCTCAAAAATTGCAATTCCGATTCCGTCGCAAAGTATAAAAATCAGCGAAATCGTGTAAATGAGCTTATTCAGCAAAAAAAATCGTTTATTTCCGGACATCAATCGAAGATTGTAGTGGAATTCAAAAGGCAATCTATCAGCTCATAAAGAAACTCGCAAACAAACCTGTGGTTCCAATCTACCCAGAGGCACCTGACGATAACACCCTCGCAAATACGTTCTCTGAATTTTTCAAAGCGAAAATCGAGAAAATAAAGCTCAATTTTCCGACCGCGACGTCTCCAAGCAAACCGCTTTACCCAAACTACAGTATAATATCAAATATGATGCATTTCCTAACATCACATCGGACGAGCTCAGAAAGATTATAATGCAATCTCCAACCAAATCGTGTGCTCTGGACCCTGTACCGACATGTTTGCTTAAAAATGTGTCGACACGGCACTCCCCATATTGACAGCAATAGTCAACTGATCGCTCTCTACGGGACACATGCCTTCGCCATTCAAACAAGCAATAGTCACACCGATTTCAAAAAAAGCCTAAAATCATTGAATTGAAGAATTATAGGCCCATCTCGAACCTTCCCTTTCTGTCAAAAGTCATAGAACGAATTGTTGTTGAAAAACTCACCTTGCACTGTTCTGAAAACAAATTAGACGAACCGTACCAATCAGCCTATCGGAAAAACCATAGCTATGAGACTGCCTTATTGGAAGTAACTAACTGTATTCTTACCAATATGGATAACCGACGTTTGACCCTGCTGACGCTACTCGATCTTTCAGCGGCGTTCGACACCGTCCCCCATGACCGCTTTTTGGCCGGTCTTGAGTCAAAAAATGGAATATCCGGGACTGCACTGCAGAAGTTTGCTTTGTATTTTCGAGATCGTTACTTAAAGGTCAACATAAGGGAGTGTATGTCTGAAGCCCAGCCGCTCACAACGGGTATGCCCCAGGGGTCGGGGACCGGTCCCTTGGGATACACAAAATACACAGGCCCACTCGGATACCTCATACGGATATTGTGTATTCTATACCATATGTTCGCTGATGACACACAGCTCCACAAATCGCTCGACGCAAGCTCTGTGACATCTCAACTACAAGCAAAATCTGCTATAGAAAACTGTATTTCTAAAATAGCAATAAACAAGCTGGATGTCTGTCAATCGCCTTAAGTTTAACTCGGATAAAACAGAATTCATTATACTCGGAACACGGCAGCAGGTTGCTAAGATGCAATATGATGGACTGTCTATTGCAGGAGAAGTGATCAAAGAAAAGCAGTGTGTTCGTAATCTTGGAGTATATATGGGTAGTGAGCTGAAAATGAACCTGCATGTTCAGCATGTCGTCCGTGTTTGCTACGGTAAACTTCGCGAAATCGCATCATTTAGGAAGTACCTAACCAAAAATGTCACAAAGACACTCGTCCATGCTATCATAATTTCCCATATAGACTACGCTAATTCTTTGCTATTTGGTTTAGGCAACACCTTGTAAATACACTCCGACGGGTCCAAAATGCAGCAGCTAGGCTCATTTTTGGATATAGAAAATACGATAGTATCACACCAGACCTTTTGAAACTCCATTGGTTACCGGTTAGATGCAGTTTAAAAAAGCAACAATAACATTCATAGTCCTCTCTACAAATGAGCCTGCTTACCTTTGCAATCTCCTCGAAACACAACCGCCTACCCAAACGCGTAGATCAAACGACGTGCAGACGAATATTTGAGATAGTAACCTAATACACATTTGATTTCCTGAAATCTTTATTCTGATAGGAGATTGTATATTTGCTTGCGGTAGCTTTTCAGGCTTTCGTGCTTGCACCTTCAGAATAAACATTTCGGTGTAAGTCAGCTTATTAAGCTTATTTCAAAGATATCTGATCATATTCTGCTAAACAGTGCATAGATTGGGATCATTTTTTTTAATTAATCGTTGAGTGCCCCTTCATTTTCACAGAACAGAATAGATAAAATATTGCATTTCATATTTCAATAAAACCCGATTTATAATATGTTTCCAATAGCGCGAATAAACTTCCGTTTTAAATAGAAGCTGCTTCAAGGCATATGAATATAACATATATGCACTTGTTCATATAAGAGTTTTATAACAAAGCACAAAAAGTAACTTTTCTACTCCATACCGAAAAGTAACGTTTTAGTGTGTGAATGTTTTATTATGCTGGCAGTTCTGTACAAAGATGCTTGCACAATATTTCTGTGTTCCTGGCTAGCAAAATAAGAATAAAATGATTCCATAACCAAAAATGATTATTTAGTTTAAAGAAGTTTAGAGTTCATCTCATGCCGAATGAAGTAAAATTAGACACTTTTCAAAAATTGGCCCGTTGCGTACTCCTGTGTTATTACATGAATTAATGTATAGACCTTATAAACTAGATTAACACATGCTGTGCACTAATGCACGATTAAAAATACTGAGGACATATACTTAACCATCTAAAAAAGTTTCGGTTGAGAACATTTTCATTTGTCAGAATTTGATTGTCAAAGCCATTGTGCACCAGATGAACCCTTCAATTTGTAACCATGGGAAAATCGAAAATTTCAAGCATCTCCACTCCACTAACATGTACAATACCCCTTCATTCTCGGTAATATAGAGAATATTTTCTCGTGGTATTGCGAAGGAAACATATGCTTTTGTAATAAACTATGCTATTGCTTTAATGCCGTTTACTTTAAAGGTTTTTAGGAATTATACTATATCCGTACATTCACAATTACTCATTAAAATAGTCATTAGCTTACATGAGATGCCTCGTCATATAAATGTGTTATGGTGTAAGATCTAACGCAAGACTACAAGTCTAGACGAAGTTATAATTCCATAAATTGCATATTTTCACGTGTTTCTGACTTGGAAAGCGCGGGAATCGTTGTGCAAATAGACGCCGGTACATCATTTTGCACGGTCACCTTACAATTCAGCGTAGCGCCGTTAACCGTCCCTCAAACTCATTGCATTAATGGAGACAAATGAAGTCAAAGATGCGCTACGATTGATAGACAATGATGCATCACTATTTGTACGTTTACCGGGTGTTCTACAAGAACGACTGATATCGTATATGTGTTGCATAACTTTAATTGAAGACGTTACATAACTGGGGAAGCCGTAGCTTAACTTTAGGAGCACGATCCTTGAAGTCCCTTGTTCGGGGTGATTTTGGTGTGTGCTCTGTCAACAACTTACAGAAATGCAATTGGTTTTCTTCTTATCCCAGAAAGATTTATTCTTCCATTTGCTTTAATTCATGGGTTACAGAGTATGTCACTTCGCAATCTTAAGTAAATTCACATATTTTTAAGCTTGCATTATACTCATGACATCACGCGGGAGAGCACGGAACATTAAATAGGTGACGCAGCACCTTTTGCTTAATTCTATTGACATAATTATCTAGAAATGCAAAATTGACAATATTATTTCAAAATATATGCCTTATATAATGTAATTTCATTGACAATTGGATAGAGTGGACACGTTTGTATACATTGACATAATTGAACTCTTTTGCCGGTTTCCTCTTTCATAGTACTATGTTGAATCAATCGCAACAAGTAAAGTTTTTTTTCACCTCTCAGACATTTCTGCATAGATACTCGGTACTCAAAGCATCGAAGCCGCCTGCGCGCATTGGTACAGCAAGTAATTTTGCGTATATATTATTCGTTGCGACAGATACTTATCCTTATTTTATATCCTTTACTCAGATGATTTCAAAATATTTGATTTTCTTTTCTTAATTGTATCTCGTCTTGTTTGTTTAAAGTATCATAAATAAGATTATCTAGTGTTTTATAGAGGTCGCAAATAGTAATGAAAACTTTACATTTTCCCATTTCGCGGTATTTTCTTAAACCTTAATGACCTTTCTGTGTTCACATCTTCATTTCTATGGTTAGCTAGATTTCAATAAATAAAAAGATTTTAACGAAATCGAACCACAATAATTGCACCGTAATTAGAAACGGAATATATATTTGTCAT
>LQRL01177228.1:0-11095 GCA_001703475.1 Hydroides elegans
CCCCCCCCACCCCCCCCCCCCCCTCCATGTCCTCCCTTCCCCCAATTTAGTCACAAGCCCCTCTCTAAAATGACAATAGAATTATTGAAATCGCACTGTTTTACATAAAAGCATCCAGGACACTAACACCTAGGCGAGATGCCAGGACACATGCACACTCAAAGAAAACACTTGACTTCACATCATTATATTCTTCGATCCCTAGATAGCCGGGGCTTTGCCTTTTCATGGGGTGCAAATGATGGAAGGTTGGTAGGCAGAATCCTGTTAAGTGTACCTGATAGTAAAAGTGTTACGTAATCCTTCATTTTTGCAACAAAAAAATCAACAAAAAAATTTTAATCAACAAAAAAAGTCATAGAAACAAAATTGCTCGAAATTTGTTAAAACATATTCGAACCCATTGCTTTTAGGACTAAACATTTTTTTTTACATTCTGAGGGCAACAAACTTATAGGCGATATTTTAAAAAGAATATATCTAGGCCTTACAAAAATGGTTCTGATTTGTTATGGTTAGAAATTGCAGCAACAACAACAACCATCGCAGCAAATAGTTATCACAGATTAACATATTTATTAAATTCTGATTCAACAACACCATAATTACAATAAACATGACATCATACCTGACAATATCAACTTATTTGTTCTATAAAATGGCTGATCAGCACAGGCTACATTATCACTCACACAATTCGCATGACAAATCTTCCAACGGGATAAAACCATAACAACGAAACATCAGGGGGACGACAGCATTTATCAAACAGCCATAAAAGACTGAGTATGTCTACTGAATTCTCTACTGTACGTATGCACTAATGCATGTAGATGAGCGACCAGACACAAAATAACCTGAGTGTGAATAAGTCACCCTTGTATATTGCACCATATTTTTGTCTATTTATTACTTGTTTATTATAAAATGAGCTAAAGTAGTCTGTGTTTATCCACCTGAGCACAGGTGGTGTACTTTCGTTTTAAGAATATGAATAGCATCCAAAATAAGTAGTTTTTTTTCAGGTAGACCAGTGTATCTGGAATTCGCGGGAATCTTTAATTCGCGGATACGTATTTCTCGAGAATACTTCATATTTAGAAACAACTTATATATAGGAAAACCTTGAGAAACCAGTTTTCTATCACACTTAAGTCAAACCACGATCACAGTCTCAAGTAATTCGCAAAAAACACGTGTCCGCGAATTATAGATTCCCGCGAATTCTAGATCCGCCATTCTACATAAAAACTGCCGCACCACATGAAACCTGTATTAAATAAATTCACAGTCGGTACATCGCCCTGTAAGAGCCGGTGTTGCATGGACATATACTTGGAATTCATGGAAATCATGTTAGCTCGCCATTCGTTCTTTATAAATTCGGGCCGCAAAATTACCAGCTATTAATTTTTAAAAAATGACAATATGTTCGAAAACGTTTCCTAACAAAAAAGTGATTTTCTCAGTGCTTTGAAGTTGCAAGGCTTGTCCCGACGCTGAAATTAGTTTCCACCCAACACCGGTTTATACAAACGCATGTATCATCTGTTTTGTTTTATTTCAAATTATTTTTTAAACAAACCTGATACATTATTGTATTCTAATTGTTAACAAAAGTAACTGTTTAGCATAAACATTGCTCCACCAAAAATTAAGATAAAACATAACACATTAAAAAACAACAATTTAACATGTATTAATGTAAATGTTCAAACACAATCAAAAATAAGTTTTTAAAAAAATACTGGCCTGCAATAACGCAAAGCATCATTTCGTGACTAGACTTAAAAATGACTTCATACAGTTCTTTAAAGAATCAAATAATTATCATAGCACCAAACACAGCTTATCATTAGGCCTATAGCCCGTATACTTTTGGAAAACGTTATGTAACCAGGGATAGGTACGGTTACCGTTATTTTCCCCGTGTCCCCAAAATAAAGTTGCAGGTAATCTCTCTTGGTGACAAACAATTCTTTCGGAAAAGTGATCGAAACCGTACCTCCGATGCCTTAGTGGTTCAAAGAGAATTCAGGTTGGATTGAATATAAAATATATATAGCAATAGGTAGCTTTGACTCAATGTATCACCAATAGTGGCAGGTTTTACACGTGTCGCAGAAATGGCGGGTTAGATTGATTTAAATGACAATAGCTTTTCACCACGTGGTTTACCAATAGTGACAGTTTTTCCACGTGTCAACAACGCGTTCTCCATCACAGATATAGTACTGGCCGAACATCGCCGATGCTGCACACGACTGGAACACAAAACAATAAAAAATATTAATTGGGATAATTTGCTTTTTTTAAAATCATATCATATATAGCTGGGGTGCAACATAGCGGGCGGCTTCGTCCGCGCTAGTGTCGTTTTAGATGATATCCGTGCTAGGACGAATGTCAATTTCATGGAAATTCCACGCTGCGAAAATCAATTAATTTTAGATACATATAAAATTTGGGCTCTGGCCTTCGGTGCTCGCATTTAACATAATATTATTTTCAAGTAGAATATCGCGCGCGAATGTCATTTTGCCCCCGCGAGGGTCTTTTGAAAGAAGTCGCGCTTGCGCCACTGTCTCTTTTGATTTTAGGCGCACCTCTGTCGTAGGATAGGGATTGTATTATATTATATTTCAGGGCATAGACAACGATTATAGGGCCAAACAACGTTGTGGGCTAAAGTCTTGATAAAATGAACATGACAGAAACGACATAATACTAAATATTTACATTATGTAACAACATTAACAAAGTCGATAAAAATAAGTCAGAAAAAAAGTTGTTATTCTTCATGTCTTGCTATCAGGTGCGTTATGATTTTCGACCTTTTTAAAAGCTTCCGGGAACTACAAAAAATCACTGCTCCCTGTACTTTTGGGTCAAATTTTGCGTGCTAGCTGCACCAAACCTTTATTGTGTTCATTACATATTAGCTATGTTTCATTATATTAACGCGATTGCATTATAAACACATAAAAAGTAGTTCTCATGGCAGAGTTATCACACATAAAGATACTATGCTCATATCCTGTATAAAGTAAGGATAAAAATGAATCCGGTCCCTATGACTGTCTGTGAATCGTTTCGTAACTAGCTGTCTGGTAAAATTTGATGTTCTTTAATACAGTAAAAATCATTCATATTATTTTTGAAGCATTTTTTTCTACATTTTAAAAATCACATCAGGCATTTATGAACATGTTTATAGAAAAATAGATAAACATTTTCTCGTGACTGTTTTTTTTTTAAATATTGGCTCAATAACTATTTTATTGAATAACAAAACATTTGAAGCTCTAGCTCAATTGCATCATACAGACAGACAGATGGAAAGACGTACAAGCTCTAATCTAGATCCCCTCGAATCACGAGGGATAATAAGCAACTGCTCTTACATGCCATGGCAACAGGAATAACATGCGACCGATCGGATATTTCTCGTAGTCTAACTTCCCTTCCACTGGCTCAACAAAACCGACTTCCTGGTTGACTTTGACCAAGCTGAAAACAAACATAAATTAAAGAAAATCTCGAAATTATATTTAATGTCTTATGTCTGGAAAGCGATCGAACTATGCTCAACGCTGCGTACAGTGTCGTGCTTTTAATAAAAAACATCTCAAAAAGTTTAACCATTTTGTTTAATGTATAACTGTGTATAGAGATCACGTTGGTCATTTCCATACAGCATTGATAAACTCTTGAGCAACTCTCTTCGTAAAAGGAATCAACATGTATGCTTAGTTTTCGCTCGATACAAATTAACTTAAAAAGGACAGCAACTTATTACGCATGCTTAGAAAAATATAACGTTTATTTAAACAAATTATGCGTAAAATATATGATTTTATGGTTTATGCTAACGATTTGCATGCCAAACATCGCTAAGATAGACCAATTACAGGGACAAAAGTGAAGCAATCATATCTTACACCAAGTCTGGTTCATTTTCAAACGCTGCGTACGATCCGCGGCCATTTGCAATTTGTCCTCCGCCATCGTGACTGGTTGCTAGGAAACCCGCATCGATCAAAAGTTGATTTCGATGCGGGTAGTGACCGGAAATGCGGGTCGCTATTTTGCCAGCGATGTCTTGCAGACCGCAGGAACCTAGTGTATACTGCTGATAATCTGTTAAAACAAAACAAAATATAGGTTTATCTACCTTTAATCGAAAGCAGATTTTCTGTTTGAATAATGCGTTTCCTATACACGATTTGTTTTTTTTAAGATAAGTTTTTGATAAAAAAAATACGAATGCCAAAAAACCTTTTAAGAAATATTAATAAATAGTTTGGCTTTGACATCTAAATTCGCAAATGCTCATCAATGTTTGATTCAAACTTATTTATAGCTCTCCTATAACTTACTGCTCATAAAACGGACGGATAGAAGAATCGACCGACAGAAAGGCTGACCCTTTTGAGTTATTTGCTTCGTTCTATGGGAAATAAATACCCATAAATACGTAGTTTCCAGGATGTAGCTCTGTCAGGCGTGACATATCATCTACTGTTTGACACGAGGTCGGAGTCGAACCTACGCCCACTGTCTTACATGTAATCACTGCAGATTCCAACCTAAACACAGGGATACTTATGATATCAATGTCTATGTTTACTTTTGCCTTCTCTTATTAAGGCTGACCTATGGCCAGATTTGTCTTGTAACTTCACTAAAATCTACTAAAATCATGAGTATAATATCAATCATTTTTCAAATATATATATAATTATACCGATATAAGAAAAGAAAATCTCCAAATTGAATTAAAGTCTAATTGAAACTCGCTTGAAATGTCAAGTCAAAACTAAATCGTGTACCGATTTTTAACATATGATAAGCGATCGACACTCTGGCTGCTGATATCTTTCACTTGTCCTGCTGGTTTTCCATACGAGTGACCATCATGTCCGTAAATTCCTTGGAAATCAAGGCATGTCTCTGAGCAAATTCGGTCGCCCAGTCGTACTACATCTTCACTGTCCCAGAGTACACCAGCTAAATAAATCCGAAATTAGATTTGTTACTTAAAGTCAGGAAATGGTGAATTTAATACTTTATTAATCCTTAAAACATAAATTCTGTCATTGATATTGTTCTGTGTTTTCTATATATTACGTGATGCATAGTGACATTGATAGCTAATTTGGTTTATTTTTCTCTTCAATAATACATTTTTAAACTACCCGATTTTATGAAAAGTCCACTTAAAAGATAATGATTTTTTTCGTTAATACGTTTATAATAAACAGAAATCATGAAACATAAATATTATAAGTGAACAACCTCTTTTGTTTCCCGTGTCAATTTTCAAATAGACACTCCATGGTTTGCCCTCTATCTTAGCAGCAACCAACTGGTCAATCCCATACGTACTGTCTACCATGACATGAAACTTCTCCAGCTTTCGGTGTAGTGCTTGCATTCTTAAACAATTTTGTATTTACTCTTGGGGAGTAAATAGCTAATATAGCATAAAACAATTTTCTTATTTCAATACAAGATCATTAGATTTGTATATATGGTAAGATTTAGTATTCTGTCTTTAATGAGCAAGCGACATCATTGCAACCTCTGTCAACATTCTAGTTTATCTTTATTCTATTTACAAACAAAGCGGAAATCTAGGATCTAGAGGGTGAATACAAAATCATCTATAGATCCATTTAAATCTTAATAAAACGGCTATGAGTATCCATCGATACCATCCCGGTGCATCAACCAACCTGGGTATACGATCTTTCGTAAAAATACGAGTAAACAAGATATCATCGAAACCCGCATCGGCAAACATTTCACATTCAGGGAGGGTAGAACAGGATATGCATAGTTTTGTACCAGCGGTCGCAATAATACCAGCTTCTCTGAAATTAAGAAGAAAAATTACGTGTCTCTAACCAAGTTATATCTCCCCAAAAAAATAATAAAACGTATATCCATTATTTTTCTTACTCATTGGGGTAAATTAATTAGTTCTTAGATCAAATCGTGTGCCTTAATATTTCTTAATATAACAACTATTATAACTATGGACATATGTCTGAATCAAATAAACAATAATAATAATTAATTATCTTGATAATATATAACGCATCTAGAAATCAAATGAAATATTTATGTAATTAATCCACATAGCATTATTATATCAAAATATAAATTCAGCCTATAATGTCACTCACACACATTTATGGGTCTTAGTCATTGAGCGCAACTTTACACCAAGACGTTCACATGTATTTCTCATTTTTGAACAATTGCCCTCTGCACGAGCCCGATCTATAATGAAGCTGGGAGTTGGAAGGTCCCATATTTGACGATCACCCATCTTAACACCGAGTCTGTATATTTTGTATGCTTTGATATAATATAACAATTATAATTACAATATTTTACAATATTATATATTATTGAAACATTATTTTAAACTCGTATATCGACATGGTCAGCAAAACATCCAACTCCGTGCGTGCCTTCCCGCAGAGGAACACCAAAATATGCCCCAGGCACATTAAAGATAAATGCTACAACACCTATGTTAGACCAATAGTAGAAAATGCAGCGCCAGACGGATACAAGGAAAAGCTGTGATGATATACAGGATTGTGAATAAGCTCATCGCTATACCAGAAGTAGTGCATCTCACTCGCCGTGAAACCTTTTCTCGTGGCCATTACATATGATTCCATCAGTCCCATACTTGCGTTTTAGCATACAAACACTCGTTTTTTTCCTTCGGCAATCAACATTTGAAACTCGCTGCCCCAGGATCTCACAGAGAAACCGTCACTCGAGAGCTTTAGGCTGGGGTGACAAAGCTGGAAATGAGCGCTTAAACCAGCTTCTATGATTTTAGTCGATTTCATCCGCACATCTGCATGTTTTTACCGAGTGTTTAGTGATGTTGACACCTAGATGCACCAAGTGCCAAAATACCCAAATATGAGGGATGCATTCACTCGTACCGATATAGATTTATTGTTCCTTATTCTAAATCAGACCTCTGTAGTGTTTGATTTCAGATTTCAGAAATGACCGCTTAAACCAGCTTCTATGATTTTAGTCGATTTCATCCGCACATCTACGAGTACATATTTTACCGAGTGTTTTAGTGTTGTTGACACCTAGATGCATCAAGTGCGAAAATACTCAAATATAAGGGGTGCATTCACTCGTACCGATATACGAGTAGATTTATTGTTCCTTATTCTACAAGAAATCAGACCTCTGTAGTGTTTGATTTCAGCCATGCATTGTTATCGAAAGAGATGACACACGGAAGTTCAAGTCAATCATTATTATTGTAATACCAAACGAAACAATAATTCTTGACGATTCTAATGTTTTATCAAATCCACATCTTTGCAAATGTTATCTTCAATCTTCAATGTGTTATGTCCGAAAGGGCTTAATAGCCGAACTGGACTGATATACGAATTACGAGATATACCAATAATACGCAAAATATAAATGTGTATTCTTTTCAATCGTCTTATCTTTATTTTATTATAATATCATACAGGGTATGTTGTAAACAAAACCAGATTTACGACATTGAAACCATACTGAATATTTTTTTTCAATATTTATCTCCATTATCGCCCATTCGGTTTTCGGTATCTTATCAAATACGAGATGACATGCCGTGATAAATACATATCTATATAGAATAAATAGATTTTACTATTATACAATAGATTATTTAACTAATATGTTCACCTATAACAAAATATCAATAGGAATTCAAACGTGTATGAACTTTGCTCAGAGCACAGATGCAATGTTATTGACACGCATACCCGTTCTAATAGCGTATTCGGGATAACTACCCGAAAGCTCCTAACCAAATGGTTATGAATTCTGGTTATTGACCTTCGGGAAATGGAACAATTATGCCCAAGCACCAAGTGCGCGGGTATTACTTTCCCCTCTCCCATGAGTCAATAACCGTTTTGGTTAAGATCCTCAGGATTTGATATATTTTATCAAATCGAATTTATGTCCGAGGGTATGGAAATAGACAGAGTCGTCGTAACAGGGTATATCAAAAATAAATTCAAAAGTGATATTAGTTTGATGATATCTCCCGGTATATTGTTTCAATCCTGTAACAATTAATGAAAATCGATCACTGTCAGGATGACTGGATAAAGAACGTTGCGCAAAGTATGTGGATATTAAACCTACTTCTGGTGGGTTACGTTTCATCGAGTAACGACGAATTTGCAGATTCGCAAACGATATCACAAAATACACTACAACTTTAAAAAACATAAAAAATGAGACTAATCACAAGTAAGAAAATCGTAAAGGCAAATGTAAAAACGTCGTATCCATACAACTTCAATGCAGAAACATATACGCAGGATTAAAACCGATAATATATTTGCTGCTCCATTCATCCATCATAGTATGGAAATCCATAAACAGAAATAACACTGGGCACACTTTTTAGTTGCATCAACCAAAATGAAATGGTATACACTCCTAACGGAATATCAAAGAGCAATCACACTGCTGTCCATACTATTGAATACATTCGTCTAAGTGCCCATATATAGAGTCACTGTGCAAATAGAATAGGCTACTGCTGATAGCCGGTATCATTTATACCTTATAGAGGCACGTTTGAAACTGTTTTTATAACTCTACATATCAAAGAATATCTTAGGCTATATTTTTTTTAATACGACGTCGAAGTTACATCTTATGTGTCTGACTTTGCGACAAAAACAGAAACATTGACATAGAATGTGTTCTTCATAAAGAACACCGCCACTTATGTTACAAATAAATTTTACTTAAATGATTAGGGCATATAATAATAAGGTACCAAAAAACTGTTTCCCGAGCTACCAATCGATATTAAACCAGTCCCAACCGACGGCAACGACCACAGAACGAGTGGTCATCACAACTAAGAGAAGCAATGGAATTGTTACAAGCGACGAGCATGCGCCTAAGAAGGTTAGCGAGGGTCAGTCTGGCAGGAGAGTGATGTTTTGACGAAGACTATGAGTGATTTCAAGATAACCAAAATTGTTCTCAGAGGAAATGCAGATATATTTGTATTAACGTTGAACAATTTTCAACAAGCGTTTGTTGTATCATTCACTTGAATCGATTTTTTTTTAATATGCCTAATAAGAAAGGCATTTTCAATGTGTTGTAACAGTTATTAATGTTATGCTTAAATAAACAAGGTTTTCTATCGACACACGGAAGGATTTACTCGTTTCAATTTTTTTATGGAAATGTTTCATGCATTTTTTGCTGCTCAAAAGATGCCATTCAAGAAAAAAGCCGATAAGTTGCCCTAAATCATCTATATAATTATCGGGAAATGAAGTAATACCATTCAAATCTATATGTGCAGTTCGCTCTCTGAAGATATAAGTGTATATCTGTTAATAAATTCAATATGATATTGGAATAAAAAGCGTTTATTTGATTTATGCTCAATTTTATTCTTATCACAGATAGCACCTGAATATATGCTTTACAAGTTGACAAAATGTTAACACCAATGTAAGACCGATTCAAATGGATTCTCTGAGATGCAATGAGTGAATTACCATCAGACAACAACAAAATAATTTAGCTATTGGATTTTCAAATGTT
This sequence comes from Hydroides elegans, assembly GCA_001703475.1. Taxonomy (NCBI): domain Eukaryota; kingdom Metazoa; phylum Annelida; class Polychaeta; order Sabellida; family Serpulidae; genus Hydroides; species Hydroides elegans. The sequence goes on from LQRL01177228.1 coordinate 9,631, forward strand.
TAATCATATCATATTATGTAACACGATTGTTGTTGAAATGACCCAGTATATACTAATCTTGGCTCCAAAAAAAAACACGTTTTAACAACCAATGTGACGTTTAATTATAATACCAATCTCACTCACTTAGAATGTTTATATCAGGGTAAATGTTTGTAGCAAGTTTAAAATGATCTTCAGGGCTAGATTTATTTTGATATATACAAAAGAATAAATAAACAATCATGCAATTGATCACAAATAACAAATAGAAATGTAAAAAAGTATTGATTTGTAAATCATAACAAGGAGATTGATTTGCGTTTAAGAATATTTCCTTAATTATATATATATATATAAATTAGATATATGCTAGTCTGGACGGAATAGCAACCTCTGAATGTAAATGTTACAAAGATTAAGTATTAGATTCAAAGATGACATGAAAACAGTTTTAGGAACAGTATACTAAATTCATAAGCATTTAAAATGTAAATCACAAATAGTCAAGCAATCACAATGTAATGTATGTATAATTTGCATATTTGAAGGTTATACACAGAAAAGGTGTAAAATCACAGATATCACAACGGCTATGTATTCACCCTAAATAAGTGTGTAAATATATATCGAGCACAAAATGCCACGAAACTCATCAGTAACAAAACATGTTTTGATAACTAAAATGAGTGATTGTTATTTTTTTTTAGAAAGAAGATTTTAGAAATTTACTTAGATATTTACTTTCAACAACTTTCCTACCAAACTAAGAACCAAATCGATCGGACGTTTAATGAGGTAAATTGCATATCATTGATGTGAGATACACTGAAAGGGCGGTTGAACAAGCGACGTAAACGTAAATCGATCGGATTATTAAACCAACTAACTGTGAACATTGACAATCTATCCTTTTCCTTGTACAAATGTAGAATAGTAAACTCTAGTTTCAAGTAAACTGCAATATATTATATGCAAGGATATAACGTAAAAAACAATCATTCTCTTGCAAATACCAGATTTACCACATGTGACATAAAGTTTAAGCGATATAAATCAAAATAATCTCTTCAATAAAATTAAACATTTTACTTCAAGCAGACGTTTACAAATAAAACAATCGCGGAATACATTTGTAGACTAGATAAACATAAAAATCAGTTTATACATATCGATATTTTATAATCCGCCTGACTCAACCTACATATAGGCTGAATGAAATACCGAAGGTTGGAAACAGACAGAAAAAAAGGTTAACATGTCAGTTTACTGACTCATATCATGGGAAAAGATTATATAAACGTCGTTCAACGCCGTTCCGTAAACATCATTTATTTGGTCTGGGGCCAAATGATAAACTCCAAAGTAAGTCTTAATTTTCGATACATTATTCACCGTCGTTTTATTTCTTGCCGGCTGTTTTCGTCGGGGCTTTTCCTCCTTTTCCCGCGCCTCCTTTCGCTGCACCGGCTTTTCCTGAAAACAA
>LQRL01177228.1:11356-23112 GCA_001703475.1 Hydroides elegans
CCGTTTTAGGAAAATGTTACACATCTCCTCAGCTTTTTGACCCTACATTCTCGTCTTATGTTTGAATGTCTGCTAGCGGCGATTTTTTTCAATTTGTATCACTCCCCCATGTCATCCCTCTTCTTAACACTTACCTTGCCTATTCAGCGTCTGTTGGCGCCTTGGATACGGTTTGCATCCATCCTTTCTTAGCAAATGCATTTTCACTTAACCCCAATCCCCGTTCCTAGCCCCTAATTACCCTTCGAACCAAGTCCTCCAACTCCTAACCCTAACCTCATCCGAACACTCACCTTGTCTGTTAAGCAAGCACCTGTTGACATTGTTGGCTCTGTCCGCGTCTTCCGCCTACACCTACTCACATCCTACCCTCATTTGTCATCCCTAAACCCAAGTTGGCTTTCCAGTTTTGCTCCAAATAACACCCCTGTCCCCTCCCCTTCTACTCCCTCTCCTCAAAGCATTTACCTTGTCTATTCAACGCCTGCTGGCGCCTTGGATTCTATGTCCAACCATCCTTTCCCATCTTAAGCGTCTTTCCCTTGTTTCCCGACGCCTCCCCCCTTTTAACCCCAGTTAACTTTCTATATCCTTCAAAAACTAACCTTGTCTATTGAGCGCCTGTTGGCGTCGGGGATTTTGTTTGCATCCATCTTTGCCCATCAAATGCGTTTTCCAAGATTCCTCGCCGGAACCGATGTTCTGGTGACATAGGGGGCAGTGATTCTTGCCCGGTTCCGCAGCTGAAAAATATAGAGTTTTGAGGATACAGGCATTGTACAGTACGGAAAAACTTGTCCGGCGCTGAGATTTGGTCTTTTGTGTCCTTAATAATATCGCCTAAAGATACTTGATTTCTTATTTCAATTACGTTTTTAGTTTATAACTGCTAGACTACCGCACTCAAAAAGGAAATATAAATTTCATTATTTTCTATCAATATTCATCTGGGTTTTCGTGCTTCTAATAATTGTTATCTCATTTTCTTTTAAATGTGTTTTTTCCAATGCATTTTCATTACTATATAACTATTTTCATTCAATTAAATTGCCTGAATTTGAAAATCTAGAGCATAATTGTAGAATCTCACTATTATCAGTCATATCAGCCAGATACTGCTGGAATTCGGTCTCACGATTATCGGTATGTTTATGTACCACATTTGTTTAGCTGACGTACTTATTAAGATATAGACCTAAAGAATAAGTTATAAATTCTCACGGTTATCGGTCTTAACAGCAAGATGCTGCATAAAATTCGATCTTAAGGACATATAATCATTTTTTTTATTTCCTTCATATCAAAATAAACCTAAAGATCAAAGAGGTTTCAGGAAATAAATCTCACTACTATCGGTCTTTCAGCCAGATGCCGCTGGAATTCGATCTTAAGGACGTACATGTGTACTCGTTTATAATATATATATATATTTTTTCATATGTTAATTTTTTTGTTAAAGTTTCAAAATATGCATCTTACGATTATCGGTCTTATCGGCCAGATGCTGCTGGAATTCGGTCTTCAGAATGGCCTCGGAGCAGCGGGGACACTTTTGGAATTTGTCCTTGGCATCGCACTCGGTCAGCAAATGGTCGGTAAAGCCCGCAATCTCAACCACCTGTTATGAAAATAGTATTTAAAATAATAAAGTGTGATTTTCCTAACATTATGTTAGATTGGATTGGACAAGAAGTGACATTAGCAAAGTCAAACTCGGTCAGCAAATGGTCGGTAAAGCCCGCAATCTCAACCACCTGTTATGAAAATAGTATTTAAAATAATAAAGTGTGATTTTCCTAACATTATGTTAGATTGGATTGGACAAGAAGTGACATTAGCAAAGTCAAACTCGGTCAGCAAATGGTCGGTAAAGCCCGCAAACTCAACCACCTGTTAAGAATAATAGTATTTAAAATAATAACATTTGATTAACATTATTTTAGATTTGATTGGACAAGAGGTGGTTTAGCTCGATATAAAATTATTTTACGTTAAACTCGGTCAGCAAATGGTCGGTGAAACCGACAATCTCAACCACCTGTAGAGTGGTTGTAACAAAAACTATATTTAATCTAAAAAAAAATGTTTTTTTTTTCGTAGATGAACTAGACAAGGGGTTGTTAAGTCCGATAGCAAAGTATTTTGCATCGCACTCGGTCAGCAAAGGTCGGTGAAACCGGCGATCTCAACAACCTACCGAATATATGTATAAAACATAAATGCACATTCTACACAGATTCGGATTCTTTAATATATACTGCATAATCATGTTCGGATAGTTTCTAACACCTAACGAGTAAGCTACTTTCACTTAGCATATAATACGAAGACGGTTATATTTCTACTGATGGACCATGTCATCGATTTCCTACCGATACCTTAAAAGTACCCTTCATTTTCGGTATGTATGCTAAAATGCCTCTCCACTCCCTTTCAGTAATGTTCAAAGTAAAGCCAACCATTTTATTAGTTTAACATATCATTTTCTTTTAAATGTAAACCATGTACAGAAGTTTCAATTTGAACTTTTACCAACTTCAATAGCTTTTCAATGGCTTCAAGGACCTGGTGTGACCCTAAAATCATTCACATTACCTGTTTACAATGCTGACATCGCTTGAGCATGGGACAGCTCTTCCAGTAATGCAGGTCGAGGCCTTCCTCGGTAAATGCTTCGCTCTTCTCACCACAGAATATGCACGTTCTGCAGAAAAAAACATAGTCGACATTATACATTGTATTAGCTTATAAATACCATTATACGCATTAAACTTTCAGATATTAAGTAACTCTACGGCTAAGAAGATTGAGCACCATTTCCACCTTCCACGCTTTTCGCAACAATAAATGCATGTTCTACACAAAAACAAACATGGTAAGATAAGATGTAAATTGATGGATGAATATTTCAATGGTTTCAAATTTGATAAAAGGGGCTTTAATAATCATTATGTCTCATTAGAACCAATAACTATACTTAAAATAAAACGTTCCAATAGCGGCGTTTGACTCGTCGCACTGCAGATTCGTACTTTGGCAAAGGTTTTGGCATACGTGTATATTGGTAAGAGGAAGCTTTAATTCGCGTCAATAAATTGAGTAAAATCTCAATTTATTTAGTCTATTTGAAGACAATAAACACTTACTGGTCGCTGTGGAAGAAACTCGTTTCTTCTTTACATATTCATAAGCCAAACTCTTTAAATATCGATTCAGATATTCTTACTGAGCGATTTGGACACCATGAACAATACACATATTTTGCCTTTTTGATGACCATAAAACACTTACTGGTCGATTTGGAAGAGCGTGTTGGCGTCCTCGTCCTTTGGTTTGTCTACAGGTGGCGCCGGTTTCTCTTTCTTCTTCGGTTTCGGCTTCTCCTTTTCTTTATCTGCACCACCGCCACCGCCCTTCAAAAGTAATATTATTTACCATTTGTAAATGTATAACATTTGTTGTTGTTGTTTTTTTTTTAATGTTTAGACGTTAAGGACCTATAGACGGTTTCTCTTTTTTCTTCGGCTTCGGTTTCTCTTTCTCTTTGTCTGCGCCACCACCGCCACCACCCTTGGATTAAAAGTCATATTATATATAAAGTGTAGGTGTATAATATGTGCTTCAGATTAGTAATATATATAAGGCTATCGCCTTAAGCAATAACGAATTGATGGGACGAAGTCTTGAGTTTCTAATTTTTGATATCATATATATTATTTGTCTGTTTACTTGTTTTCTTAAAAACATACACACAAACCTATTTATAAATTTGTGTTTACAGTCATACACTTTCATCCATTGGCATGACTAAGATGTTATAAATGTTACATTAAAACCTATATTGTTTTTTCCAATGCACTTCTAATAGGCTTGCGTATATTGTGTGAAGCAATTCAAATAATTTATGAAGACCATACAAGGACAGTGTCATAGAATCTACTGCTTGTTTGTTGAAGACTATTAACAGTTATAATTTGCTAATTTGTTTTAATTCATGGCGAGATGATTTCACATATAAAGTTTGAGAATAAAACATGCACAATAGAAATAATTAAAAGATTACTCGTATAGAAACTTATCATAACTTATTTATCGTCTTGGAGGTTCATGTAGGCCTATAGGTTGATGCTATCATAAGATTTGTTAACATAATAATAAGTTTTACCTCAAGCATAGTGACTTGTAATGAGACATATGTTGTTATTTCTATGTACCCGGTAGTAAAATCAGAGCTGTATATGAATGTATTTGGTGAAAAAAAGCAAAAGTATTCAAATGAAAGAAAAATATGAAAGAACAATATGTGTCTATGTTTATTACATTAACAATAACAAATTTAACTTAAAGTTTTGTATAAATAACATAATTCATAATACTATGCATAATTTCATTAATATATTTTTGATTAAAAGCAAAAGATTTTTTTTTATGTGTAAAAATCATATGAGTGGCATCAATATATCATTTTATGTGATTTGTAAATCAACACATCACAGTAACTTTCTTATCACCCCTGAAAGCGCATAAAAAGTAAAGAAACAAGCAAAAACACAATAAAGCAGGTATGCACATAAGCCTTCGCATTTCGCCAATGGCGAAGGTGAAATCCATTTGGCGAAGGAGAACTGAAACACCTTCGCCAAATTGGCGAAGGTAAATATTTGGCCGAATTCATATTCTTGTGAACAATTTTGTTCATATATTATTCACATTAATATAAACGTGGATTTTTGCTCGCGCCTTCGGCGCTCGATTTACTGACATTATTTCTCTGACTTTAATATACATTGTATAAATTAATCATCTTAATACAATTTCTTCATGTATTGTACATATCTCAGTAACGTTAACCAATATTAGTATAATGTGCAATTTATTGTGTCTGATATTAAATTCAATATTTTCCATTAGGGCTGGGTCAGTTATTTTGCTACCCGAATACCCGAAGTCGATATCTCGAAGTTTACATATGAGTTAATAGTTCTATTTCTATTTGTTCATCACGATATGCTACATTTATTATCAAATATAAGATTTCATGTTAAATCTAATTTATGCAACAAATCTTAGTTTGACCATCTAGAAATGGATTTGTTTTATGACAGAACATCTTTAATCTCAGTTAAAGTATGATTTTCTTCATTAAATCCTATTTACGATTTACTAATAACGCTGTATGTCGGGTACCCGTAACTAAACTAAATTGGGTTCGGGTACCCAAACGATTATCCGGTATCCGGATACCTTAGATGCCCGACGAAGCCTTAGTATCCATGACACGATTTCTCTACAAAACATCTATGTATCGGTTGTTCCCCAAAGACCGATGTAAAGAGTTACATAGTCTATTAATGCATTTCCTGATAAAAATATTAAGATAGTTTGGTCGTGCCTACGAAGGGATATACATGTCATTCTATAACATAATGAAACCATTAAATCTAATATGAACATGATAAAGTCGGCCGACAAACTCTTCGGTTCTACGAACAGATTTTAGGAGTTAGTCGCCCGATCGCGACCATCAATCTTCCTTTAAGGTCAAGACCTGCGACATTCATTTTGTTACGTAAAGTAGAAATGTTATCTATACAAGGAAAATTCGAGTGTTGTTTTGTGTACTTTACAAGTTTGGCGAAGATAAATTGGGTTTGGCGAAGGTGAATCAAAAGTCCGTCGCCAAATTGGCGAAGGTAAAAAAATCCTTATGTGCAACCCTGATAAAGTCACGTTTTGATTCATAGAAATGCTTATATATACGCATCGCTCATGTAAGCATATACCATATACACGACTGTGTGTAAAACAAGACTGTCCAAGGACAGTACGCCCATCATTTTGTATTAATACAAAGGAAAGCAGTCATAGCAAAGATACAATCATATTTTGAAGATATTAGAACAACATTTTTCATTTAGGATTTTATATTTAATAGCTGCCATTCAGGAAAGTAGTTTTCACTTGGCAATACCAATCTGAAGCTTGACGCATAGCTCAAAATAAACATCGCACTGAGAACACGGTACAGCGATTTGATATAAATTGAATGCTTAGAAAGAACAATTTGTACAATCATACGAGAGCAATAAGATAATATCCTATCAAGACATAAAAGAGCACCAGTGACCAGTGTAAAGAATACCTAACGAACAAACAAACTGACTAGCTAACTAACTAAACACAACGACAAAAAGCAAAGTGTGGGTACAACCCCTCGTGACGGTTTGCGTAGATGTATCATTCAAAAATGCTTATATAAGCAGTTCTAAACACATTTTTGCTTATATAAGCTCGGAGTGCCTATATAAGCAATCAAAAACATGTCTCAACGTCTCACTTTGCCCTGTTGTGCTGCCATCTCACGGAGATCTTTCAGTTGGTTCTGCAGGGCTTCAATCTCTTTCTTCTTTTCAGCTTCGGCATCTTGCTTTTGTTTCTAGAAAACAGAAAATCAGTTCAATCTCTTTAAGGGAACATTTTTAACAAAGGAGAAAACTTGATTTAAACATTTGCAAAATTAATGGATGAAACAAGGATCTCTGAAGCGCTAGGCATGAAATCATTGCGTTAGAATTATTCTCTATAGGTGTTAGTTGAGCGCAGTATAATGGACAACGAAAAAACATTTAAGATTGATGTAAGCCCCTTCCATTGAAGATAGATCATATAAGGATATAACGAAGTGACTGTCCTGAAAAGGGCAGTTTTCATCGCAGAGAGCTTAGGAGGATTTTTTAGACACGCTGTGTTGATTCCTGAATTGGCTTATTTTATTGAGGGTTTAATGCATTATTTTTTTTAACATAATAAAAGATAATATCAACATTTAAATGAGATCACACGAAGATAAGGACAATCACATACCTTCAAATCATCTTTCGACGGCTTGCCATCGATCCTATCAAACGCTTCAAACAGCTGCTTATACAGCACATTCTTCCTTGTTTTATCGTCATCTGGCGGTAAAAAGTCCTTAACAGGTGCGCCTACGTCACGATACAAGTGCACGATAATCTTTTCGGCTTTTTCTCGCACTTCACCCGCTGTATGTTGGATTGCTTGCGTACAAAACGCCATAATGTTTTCAACGGTAAGGCCTTCCGGTTTCAGCTCACTAAAACGGAAATAATAACATGATATGTTAAAATATGGAGATAAAATGTACAGGTGTACGATAATCTTTTCCGCTTTTTCCAGCACTTCACCGGCCGTGTGTTGGATTGCTTGTGTACAAAAGGCCATGATGTTTCCGACGGTAAGGCTTTCCGGTTCCAGCTCACTAAAACGGAAATAATAACATGATATGTTAAAATTTCGAGATAAAATGTACAGGTGCACGATAATCTTTTCCGCTTTTTCCAGCACTTCACCGGCCGTGTGTTGGATTGCTTGTGTACAAAAGACCATGATGTTTTCGACGGTAAGGCCTTCCGGTTTTAGCTCACTGTTAAATAACAGGAAATATATATATGCATTTATATGTCTGAATGACCAACGAGGTACCAGAAGCGGGGATAGATCCCTGTACCTCTTATTCACGGAGTGAGATAGCTTACCACTCGCTCGATAAAGGTCCATGCATAAACCAGGATTTTGGTTGAATACAAAACAATACTCGGTGATACGCAATTTGAACGGTTTGTGGGGACTCTGGCCCAACGAACATGGAGAAATCAATTCTTTGAATTAAACGGACTATTTGAAATATCCTCTATACTTTACGAAAGTACTTTAATATATCCATTAAATTTCATATTAATTTGTGATCATATACATATATTGAAAACACTTACGCAGTCTGGAGACCATGCTGTTTGTAGAGCGAATCGACGATCTCTGCCCTGCTGAGGCCCAAGCGTGGCGCCACAGACAATTTAAAGGGCTTCACGCATTCGTGTGGCACCAGGTTCAAGGGCTGAAAGAAATGCAAAAAAAATGTATGACAGCATCTGATGTGTTTAAGGGCTAACCTAATTTAGTATAATATAACTTCTACTTATTACATCCGACCGGTTTTCTTGATTTTAGGTTGAAGTCATTAGCTGTCCTTGTCCGGAAACTGTTTTTCCTCGATAGGTTTTAAAGTTACCAATGTCTGTTTGTCTTTAAAATAAACGAAAAAGGGCTAATAAATTAAATATTTCATCTCTTCATTTATCATTTTATTACAAAATTGATATAAAAAGTTCACAAAATTAAACTCACCTTCACTTCCGGAAATTTGGATTCCTCGATAATAAAGTTCTTGGCAGCGTCGCGATTCCTTATCGCCTGAAAAACGATCAAGTAAATAAAACAAATAGGAAAGAGTATATATTCGACATTTGATTGATAATGACAGCTTAAACGCGGTTAAAACATCGCAAATTATAAATAATATGCATCTCCTTTTCATTCATCGAAAATCGAAACGAAATATGTTTCCAAAAATGTCACTTATACCATTTGTATTCTTTAATATACCCTATTTTCTGTTCAAAAGCTATTTTGGTTCCTATGTTGTTGTTACAATCGATACATTTTTGTATGTCATTATTTTTTATATGGTTTGCCATTTAATTATACTGTATTAACCTGCACACAAATATATAAGTATGTTGATATGTTTTAAGCTACAATTAGAAAACATTGACATGTCTAAAACCCTATTCTTATGAGCTTAAATGGTGTCCAATTTACATACATCCAGATAAAGCATCTACGAAAAATTGAGCAAAACACTCGAGAAAAGCATATTTGCTACAGAACACTATTGAATTTATACAATTTACAATTTATAATTTGCAAACAAGAAGTCTGAAGATAAATAACTTGTTTCATTGATAAATTGAAAATCTATTACACTTAGAAAATCGAAGCTAAAAGGTAATGTATGTTAATAACTTATGTCATTTTCTGTAAACATTAATGTATTAATTCTAAGAGCTAGTTTTCAGTTAAGAAGGAGTAAAGTCGACACATAAATATTCAAGATATTCTATTCTACCGTTACATATTATAGTTTAAGACATGAATACTGAATGCCTTAAATCAAAACTAGTTTTCGCCTTGATTTTTTCTATATAATTTTTTAACTATGTTCTAAAATTTCACACATATAAAAATAGACATCCATAAAAGTTGGTTTGATGACAGCAAGATTCAAGGCGAAAACATTTTATGATTTATAATACATTTAACAAACCATAGATGACTGGAACAATAAAATAATGAAATATATGTTAAAACACCATTATAAGAAAACATTTCAACGGTGTTAAGAGTATGGTAATAAATGTCTTTAGTAAGTTATTATACCAATGGCTAATTTATTAGGTAGTACAAACAAAGAAAATAAAACCAAATAAAATTCAATCATTATTATAAGCCAACAAAAACGAAGTAATAAAGGGTTGGTTAACTTGTAAATTGTCATAAACCACAAACTTAAAACATATATTGGTAATATTCAGTGTAAGTTCAGCTATTGTTAGAATTCCATATAAAAATGATGTAGTCTTTGATGCCCTCCTTAGGGTTAAAAGGAGATTAATGGAGGAAATATTTCCAAATTTTGAAATTATACAAAACTACTCACCGTATCTCCTGTTTTCTGGAGTAAAGGAGTAAGCGTCTTATCAACTGCGTAATGAACATCGTGCTTGCCAATTCTGTAGAAGTAAAAATAGAATATGTTAAAATGAGGCAACAACTCCCAAATGAAATTTTGAAGAAGAAAAAAATACAAATTGGTCAATATTAATACAATTGATAATACTTTAGGCGGCTGATACATTAACTAGTGTTGGTTTACTTTCGAGGTCTTATAACAGCAAATATATAGACCTACATAGTAAAACGTTAAAGTTTGCAAACGTCAATGCAAAACCACATTTGATAGATTAGCTCGATATTATCTTCCCATGCAAGAGACGAAACAAAGGTTATAGAACAAACAATACTATCTCTAGCACTTGCTTTATGCAAACTATTTGCAAAAGAAACAGAATCGATCTCAACAGATACGCTTCTACAACAATACTTAAGTTACCTGTGTTTCGGAACATACTCCATCAGTATCATTCGAAGAAGATTCAGGCAGGCCGTAAACACCTACAATTCAAAATACATACAGATGATGTAAATAACAACATTGTCAAGGACAATGACCCAACTTTAGTTTATAGATATGGCTTTAACTCTTTTCAGTACAAGCAAACGCGTTTTTGTTAATTGCGTAATGAAAATTGACAGGTACGTGTAAATCCATACGCCGGTAAAAAAAAATCATATGTTATCTATTTGTTTAAACGTCTGTATATATATAACAAATATTAATTTGTTGTCATCATTACAACATGATTATAAGGAATATGTTGTATAAGCTGGGATTCGAACCCACAACCTTATGACTAAGAGTCCGATGCTATACCCCTGGGCTACAGGCCCATACGCGATATGAATGAACATACAAACAATATATATGAGTACATAATGACCCGGCCATTATATCAAATCAAAGACTTTTAGATAAGATATGGTCATCTACTATAGGCACCCTGAAATGAGAATATATTTTCTGACATTTTCTAAAGGAAAAAGACGTTTGAGTTGAATCCAGGACCGAACCCACGACCTTTGGATCATGAAGCCGATCTTCTACTAACTGAGCTATTCGTCCAGGTGTGTAACAGCTGTGATTCAAACAATCTTTAAGTTCAACAGACATAAAAATCAATAACTTGAAGACATGCCTCAATGAGAAAAATACGCGTGTCCACCATTGAATAGAAGAAGAGTCAATCGCCCAAGACACAAGCCCCGCATGATCAACATTTCTGCTAACGGCAGGTTTGGTCGTGTATATAATACACACCATTAGACTTGTCTTAATGATAGCAGACGGAATATGGTCATGCGGAATTGGCTGCAGATTTTTTTACTACATGTATGTATATTGAAGACCAAATGTTGCATTAATCGCCAAGTCCACCATGGCGACCAAAGTGGGTCAATTGTTCTATAAAGCAGTAGCCAGTATGAGGATACCATAAAGAACCTTTGATTAAAGGTCGAATGCTCTATGACCAAAACTGTGGGTAGAGATAGGTTCCAAAGCCAAGAGTTTTTATCTATACAGAAGACCAAATTGGCGGAAACGACGAAGTCCACCATGGTGACCCACGTGGGTCAATATTCCAATCAAGCAGTAGCCGGTATAACAATACCATAAAGAAGCTTTGTTAAATGAATGCTCTACAACCAAAACTGTGGGAGGAGATAGGTTCCAAAGTTTAGAGTTTTTCTCTATAAAAAGACCAAATTGGCGGAAATGGCCATGGCGACCCACGTGGGTCAATCGTGTAATAAAGCAGTAGCCGGTGTGAGGATACCATAAAGAAGCTTTGGTTAAAGTTTGAAAGTTCTATGACTAAAACTGTGTGAGGAGGTTTTTAGAGAAAAGTTTACTAAACAACTAACTAACTAACTAACTAAACCACTTACTAACTAACGGCGGACGACGCCGACCGATTGCACAAACCCAATTTTCGTTTCACGAAAATTTGAATAAAATCTATAGAACATAATCAAGTTTGCACAGTGCTTTTTAGGTACAGCAATGACGAAGCAAAATCGTCCATCTGTTTGCAGACCTAACTTACCTCTTCGATTCTGTTCTTGGTGGTCTTGATTGATAAGCGTGGGAGAAGGGCGAGAGAAACTTGGGTTGGGGCTAATTCGCACAGAGAGGGGGGGGGGGGGGGGGCAATTTTTTC
>LQRL01177232.1:5671-18826 GCA_001703475.1 Hydroides elegans
ACTGAAAATAGTATGAAATTAATAATAAAAGCGTTTGAGCGACACATATTTCAACGTTTGAATGAATTTCGCATGACATTTGGTATATTCGCGTTTTGCTAAGATAAAATATAATCAGTACTTAGTGGACAAGTGCACATCGTATATCATTTATCGTATTAACTATATATGAAACAAGAGTAAATGAGGTTAACAACAGTTTACAGTTTTGAAGCACCAACTGAAGTCAATGCTATTAACTTATTTCGTGTCAAATGATATTTAACTTTAAGTGAATTTATGTGTTTTATTGATTCATGAAATCATTCGCAAATTGATAAGGATGTTCTCACAAAATCGTGTGAAAGGATGCAACATTAGATTTGTGGAAATCTATATCAAATTTCAATAAAATTGAAGTTTAGTATTCGAAAGGTCTGATCAATATGAAATAACGCTATTCGTAAAAATATCCATTTGTACGTCACATTCAGCTCTATGTCGATGTATATATGGGAATATGGAGGCTCTGGGTACATCAGGGTTATTGTCTATAAAATCTACCACTGCCGTCCCTACAACTTCGGCCTTTTATACCGCTTTTTAATAGACACTTAGGCCCCTCATCGAGTCACTTCGACCCCTCTAGAGCAGACATTTCGACCTCTTCAAAAACGCGCTTCGGCCCTTTCCGCTTTTGGAATGGACATCTAGGCTCCTCGAAGATCCGCATCGACCCTTCGAGAAAATGCTTCCTATCCCTTGCAAAATACACTTCGGGGCCAACTTGCAGACACCGAAGTCTTTATACATTTGTTTATAACGGGCCCAATGTGATGGGTAAATCAGAACTCTTGCAGTCAATCGAAGCATCAGGATGGTAAGCTATCGATTTGCGAGTAACGGGAAGATGCGTTTGATTGGCAAAATGTTTGCTGGTCTCAAATAAGGACTTTGGTCTAGAAACTAACTCGAGGAGCAGGGGGTGAACAACTGGTCATCGTATTGTACCTATCAGAGGGGTTTACGACAACATTGGCCAAGTTACGGTTCGATACTAAAAACTATTTTTGTAACAAATCAATGCGGTCAAACACATCGATAAGATTAGCATTACGTAATGTACACGTGTTCATCTGTTATCGGCGTATGTTTGCCGGTGTAGAAGTCTATACTTTTCCATATAGATTGCGTATTGATTTAGTGGTAAATCGGGTATAAGAGTATTGTGTCGGCGTTATAGTATAAGGATATGGCTACATTGGCAGCTTCATTTGACTTTGCTTATCATTTAATAAACGTTTCTTGAAAACATACTTATTTAGAATCGAACTTGTTGGAAGGAAGCATCTTGAAGTTAGAAGAGGCCGAAGAACCATACAAGGAACGCCTCTGTGGTTATTAGAAAATCAAGATCCATGAAGCTCCTAGTATGTCCAGACCCTAATGCCTTTTGGGCCGAGGGCCAACTTGGGCTCATATGGACTATTCATTCTGTGGTTTTGTTATTCCAAGGCTAACATTCGAGAGCCAAAAAACACAGATTGTCAATGCATTTAACTGTCTTATGGCCCATTGAAGGTATATATGGTAGAGAAAGCATATATACTGTATCACAACAACTGGTTCCTTATTTTCAGGGAGAGTCAGACTTGAGAGCTATTCTGACCCCAATTGCAAAAACCATTTCGGGCGGTTTTGGACAAGTTATAACATGTCATCTTTGGGCTCTTAAAAAGTGAAAATTGAAAAAAAAACTGGTGGTTATTTGACACAAAAAAAAATATTTATAACAAAACAGTAGAAAGGGTAACAACCGCAATGCCAAAAGGGCATATTCAGGTGCTTTGATAACCAGTTAACCATAACATTAAACATACTGTTAAGGACAAAAGACATTTGGTAATATTCAATATTGAACTGTAACAGGTATGCATGCACTTTCATTGTTGATGTAAATATTATATTTTTAAACGCAAAACATGCAGATTCTTGTTTTTTTTTTCTAAAGAAATACCATTAGGATGGATATCTTCACAGATTTCCTCTTTCCACATAGAATATGATAAACGCCCCCTAGTGCCCAGGCATTATATCAAAAGTATTTTCATTCAAATAATGACAAATCATAGAAAATAAAAATAAAAACAATTTATACTTTCGATTGACTGAGAGTCAATGGCCGGTCGGGTTTGAAAATATTTGTAAATCAATAACTTAATTTCCCATTAACATGTAAAGCTTTGGCGCCCCCATGGTCACTATAAAGTAAAGAAATCATGATTATTGATATTCAAATAAAGTTTACTGACCACAGTACATTGACTTATGATCCATATTGAAACTTCGACCATAAAAATACAAAAAGGAATCATTGAATCCGCAATGAAAATAGCCGATTGCCTATTTTTACAACGAGTATTGTCTCTTTTGGAAACAGACATAAAACATATACATGTAGCTCTCGTTATACCTTGCCCATTATCGACAGGTTGAACAAAGCCAATTGTTAAACGAGGACTGACATGACTTTTTCTTTTCTTATAGAACCCTCCAACCTCCCTCCCCCCCTCCCCCATGACTACAGCTGTATGGGGTCTCATAAAAAGCACCCCCCCCCTCCCCCCACTTCATTATTATTCCATATTATCTATAGTATTATTGCAGTTGTGGGGACCTTGCGCTATTTCTATATAGAAGCTCATCATTTTTTATAACAATGTACATTGTATCTGCATTATGAATGAATGTGTTTGACATGAATGTGACTATACATATCGGATCATTAAGTATTCATCAATATTGCATATACATGTAGTTATGAATAAATGAGGAATCCATGTTTGGATGAATAGAAAGTCAAGACATACATTAAAAAGCTCGAAGCATACAAGTTTTTTTATATACTTTAAAAACGTTGAACAACTTGCAGTATAAACAGCAGTATGGTCAGCAACAGTCTTTATATTTGTGTATTTCTTGTTGAAATTCTTGTTGTAGTCTACATACATTGTCACTGCACCATTGTCATCAATGTTGGGAATATTTTTTTTAATAATGGGGTTTCTTACACAAATAAATGTAACCGGGCCGTATCTTTTAAAATTATTTGATAAGTAATTGCAATTGAAGGGCTTCGTTCATAAAGGTACACACTCACCATATGGCAAGTTTATATAGATTTTCTCGTGTAAATCTGCGTTTTGATTTATAAAGATAAAGGGACGACTTCCTGGATCAGATATCACGTTACACAGTTTATATTAATGCAAAATGGGCTTGATTCAGTCTTCAATTCACAAACAATGTAAAGTGTAATTGGGCCTTATTTAAACATTTATTATAACATAATAATTATATGCGGGTTTTATATTCTTTGAGAAACTTACCAGGGCTGCAGTCATACCGACAAGTCCAACATAATATTTGTCATCGTTGGGTAGATGGTACGTTTTAGCATTATAAAGGGCTTGAGGGGACAGAGGACTTTTAAGTTTATGAATTTTCAACAAGGCCAAAACCGACAGTCAAACGTAAAGTTCTAACTGCGGGATGAACGAACAAAGAGGTAGAGACAGCCAAACACAGCGCTTTTAATGGTTTTGTCAAAGCTATAAATCGTGGCGTTTAACAGGCGTAACTATTCAATTTGTATGCCATAATGTCACTCGCATATGAACCTCGACGTCCATAAAAAATGTAGGCCATCTAAATCATGCATTGTGGGCACAATGTGAACCAAAGCTTATTACAGTATATTGTATAAAAGAACAAAAATAGCATGAAATTTGAATATTGAGATATGTAGATCAGGTCAGATGTCTTATTGATATGATAACCAATAAATCTGAGCACGTTCCGGTAGGATTTGCATTGCAATTTGTTTTCGTGATTATCAAACGAATGTATAAAAAAATATCTTTAAACCTGACACCTGTGACCTATTTACTCAAATATACAGCTCTATCAATTACTATGGATGTTGTAGATATGGGAACGGGTTTCAATATATTTTAAAGTGCAATGAGTAAATACAACAACATGCTAAGTATGTCCATAATGTATTTATATGGTTTTATTCGAAGTGGCATGCAACTCATTCACTCGCTGCGAAAAAAAAAGATATAGCCAAATTGATATTGCTGGCGATCTTTGAATCGCTATATTTTGTTTCGATTTCACAGCGATCGCTGTAGTTTCTATGCGCCCCATGAAACGGCAACTATATCTCAATTTAACACATTCTTGCACGTAAGCTATGACTTCATTCTGAAGTCCATTATCATACAGCTTGCTTCCTCTGAGATGGTGCACTCAATGCTCTTATGTCACATCTCTCTAGGTTCTAATGAAGCTATCATTTGCTCTGTCAAGGTCTTTAACAGTTTTCGCTTGTAGCAAGACATAAACACAACGTGGTGTCAACTGACCCCAGGGACACAGCGTCAGGGGTACCCAACGAAAGATTTTGATAATTTGGATTAATTTGACGCATTTGAGTGTAAACGGTTTTTTTGTGCATCTTAAAGCAATGAAGTGTGATTCATTAAAGTAAAAATTTGATTATTTGTTTGCCAGCAAGCAAAGCCCGAAAATCGATGCCAGCAAAACGTTGCCAGCAAGAATAGCGCTGCTCTTCAATGTTTCATGCTGCCTTGAAAATCATTTCAGACTTATATGTTCATATGCTTTAAATAATGTTTATGTAATATGTATTGCGTTCTTAATCCCATATTTATTTAAATAAGTTTAACTCGACATTTTCATATTTGCTATATTCTGTGAAAACGCCAGCATTGCAGATTTCCCAGCAGAATAGCAATTTCAGAGGGTAAATCGTTGGGCTATCCTGCAGATTGTTACGTTTTCGTGGCTTCTTCATTAATTAATGGACAATTAAAAACTCGTACTGATTAACATACACCTCAAGCTGCATATGACCTCGCTATTGTCAAAATAATGAGAAATTTAATCAGATTTTCTTTGTCCAAGTTAATATCGCTAACATTTGATTTGCATATGATTCGTTTAAAGGCCGAGTTGAAGACGGTCGTCTCAGCCTAGGCTGGCGAGATGAGCTGTAAAAGTCTGGATTTAAATGTCCCGCCCTATACATCAATCATTTTTATCACTGCCTTACTGTGAAATTATGGTCCAACAAACCTGACTATTTATATAACAACCATAAAGCTAATTTCTAACGAGGCAGTGATTGACTTTAATCGCTATTTAGTGTACAATGCCTTGTTATCGCTACAATAAGGTTCAATAGCACTGCGGTTTGTGTGCATGCATCAAAGCGCGGGTATTTATGAAAATTGACCATTAAACTGCGGTCCAGATTTCAGCATTTACCCTTGACAAGTTGTCAGTCATATTATGGCCCTTGGATTTGATTCGTTCAGAATATTTGTATATCACGTGATAATTTTAAATTTTTCAAAATTTATTTGATTAAACTTTATTTTTTAAAGTAATGGTAAATGTTTGAACATTAAAAATGGAATAATAGTTTGCAAAGTAAAGTATTCTTTCAATGGACAAAAATTCATTTATGGAATGAACCTAGAATATGAATAAAACATCAAAAAACGCTTATCCATTTTTGAATGTTCAACTGAAACTAATGAGCATATGAATGCCCTTATTGGTCTGGACTCGCCCCTTTTATACTTGAGCTCGGTCTTTAAATACTTCATTTTTGACATTTTAGTAGATAACGAGGTATGAGGGCATCGGGTTCTTAACCATGAAGAGCACATCACGAGATGTACCTCAAAAAACGTTTTACCATAATTCGATACAACAAACCATTTCGGTCGGGGGGGGGGAGAGGTCGAGGATCTTTTCTGTTACCGGTATATGATTTTTTAAAAATGTAGATACATGTAGACTAGATTCTATTAGAAGCACATTTTTTAAAATTGATATTGTAACTCTATATTTTAATGTAAAACTTTTGTTTCTTGTTTTAACCCTGGATCGTATGATACACTATTTTTCACCATACTCAACACAATTCTTTTAATTATCACCTATATGCACAGAATCCTTCATTCGACATCACCGCAGCTTTTCGCATATGTTTCACTCCATTACCGAACTGTTTCAACTATTTGACGGTTTCATTAACGGAGCGTGAATATAACTGTCATCACAATGGCAGGTGGGTTGTCTCAAATCCATATGGACCCACTGGTCAGTTCCTAGATTCATTCGGGTTGTCTCAAATCCGTATAGACGCACTGGACAGCTTCTGGATCAATATGCCTGCAAACACTCGGTCAGATACAATGTTGCTAAATCAGAGGAACAACGTCATCAACAGTTTTCATGATTTACTACAGATTGGTTAAGAATAGTGTACCGACACCTTAACTAAGATTTAATTGTTTGTTGATGTATGTTTTATTCTGAAATATGTAATTGGAAATGAGATCTGATTGCGATCATAATCAATGCTTTATTCCTACATCATACTGAACAGTTGCAATAACGTACCAAATATCGGGAACTTCTTTTTCTTCAATTACGACGCCGCAAGACGTGACGTCTCTTGTTTAGTTGTATGGGCACTTGTTTGTTTCAATGATCATGTTTTGTCGGGTAATTGTCACATATTCTGTCTTCATTAGTTTGATGATGGTTGTCGATTGACACTTGTTGGTTTTCGGACAAATATGGGTGCCAAAAGAAAGCATTACAGTTTGGTTGATTTTGTTTGTTGCTATATATAATGATTTGTTTTAATCAACATATTTTAAATCAATCATATAAAAACTATCAATGAATAAAATGTTTAATAGACGCTCCGATTTCGATGCATTATCTGTATCTGATCGTACATGTAGTTCCGCATGTTTATAGGGTAATCTTCAAATTGTTATGATTTTTTTTTGTTTAGTAAAAAATGAGTGGGTGAAAAAGTTTAATGTTTGTTCATGATGCTTTGTTCATGTCAGCAATTCTAGATGATTGGCTATTCACATTTGTCAGAATGACATTGGATCTAAATGACATCAAGTTTTTGGATGTCCCTGTACTTCTGGGTACCATGATATCATCTTTCGATTTTTCACCAATTATTGTTCATGGCTATTGTTCATCGTTTAAATTGTCAAAGAACTGAATTGTATTTATTTATAGCTTCAAAACATTCATGAATGCACAAAAGATTCGAAATTTGTTTTTCTTTTCATTAGGTTGTAAGAATTTTATCGATAGAATAACAGATGAAGAAATGATCATACCTAGATTTTTACATTGCTCAAAATAATATTCTTAATATTGCCACGTTAAAAATATTTTGGGCAAACGTAAATACCAAACGTCGTTGGTGACATATAGTGAAATGACAAATCCACCGATTCACAAGGTTATTCCCGCGAATATTAGCATTTCACCACAATATCTTGTCATCTAATTGCAACAAACATACTGTTCATCAAAAAGAAAATAATAGGTTATTTCATAACGCGCCTCAAGGCCGTACGTGTGTCCCCCGTACCCAAATGAAAAGTATTTAGGAGTTTCTATCTGAAAGGCATATTGTGACGACGGTCCGCTCAGGTCTATACACCGGAGCAGCGTCATTGAACAAAGCGACGTCGTAAAACGTCAATATGATTTTTATGTACGTTAACAGTCAGGTATATTGTTGCCGTTTTTTTAAATCTTTGCATAAGGGTACGTAGATTCATGCTTTTGATTCGGCAATGTCGCTCTTGAAAAATCAAGATTTTGAAAGAATCCCAACTTAGACACAAACCTTACTCCATTACTAAACATTTCTTATTAATCCTTATTATAACGTTTTTATTACATATACTATAACGTTGTATCAATTAAATGGGTTGACCCCGGGGCATCATCATGGAAAAGAAGCAAGGGCACAGGTAATGGGAAAACTCACACGCGTGCAACATAAATACACTTTGTCCCTATGGCTATATGCTTTTTGCATTTGAGTTGGATGTGTCCTGCTCAGAGCTATGGAAACGGGAATATGGGAATGGGGGATTGTAATGGTGATAGTAGACAAATATAGATTTGTTATGGGAAAAGGCAGGACCCCAAATAAATATTTAGCGTTGTTCATTATATTTGATCAAATTTCTAGATAGCATAATGGACATGTGCGTTTATAGATCGGGGCTGATCTTTACTCAAACCTTTTATAAACTTAATTCGTGCCTTGAATATGTTATAAAGACGAACTTTCTGATAATCCGCCATTTCCATGCCTAGCAACCCTCCTCCCCCATCCAAGTATGTCTTTCCTTGCCTCCGTACACGTCCGATGACTCCGCCTCCAGCCTTCAAAATGCCTCGCAAAACCCATAACGTTCGAACATTACGGTTTCAGATGAAAGACGCTAATTGAAAACAGTGACCATTACGCACCGAAAATCACGTGGTGCGACGTGCCTTTTCCGCCGGTCGTTATCTGCGAGGCAAACAGTAAAACGAGCGATCGTTTTGATTATTTCCCACTAAAACCGCTCGTTTTGATTATTTCCCGCTAAATCCGTCAACGTGTAGTCAGTTGATTGGCAATCTTCGTCCTACGCTCGCTTGCGTTTTCGCTCTGTTTCGGATTTACGTAGAGGGCATAAAACTGCTTCGCGTTATGGAGAACAGGGGGCATAAACATGGAAACACGGTGTTTCCCAGGGAGGATGCGAAGGAAATATGGTCGTGCCTTCTACAACGAGATAAACGGGATAAACTGGATAAACGGGAAACATATGGAAATGCGAATGCACATCAACATTAAAGAGTCCATTAACCTTGATTTGTTTGTTTCCATCAAAATGGTCAAGAAGCGCCCGAGGGAAGACAAACAACGTTTTGCGCAGTGGAGCGAGACATTTAATGTACCGTTCCGGGAGGGATTCCGTCGTTTCGCATGATTAACTCATAGGTTACATATGGACTTTCGATAGCTCGCGTTTATTATATGGTTTTGAATATGAAGACAATTCATATAAAAATCATTTTTATTTATTATAGACATAGACTCTATATATGTGTGTAAATGAAATATATTTGCAAATCAACAGAATGTATTATCGCTGTTGGCATACAATGGCGCCTTTTTTTTTGGGGGGGGGGGATCATTAAAATAGATGTAAGTTAGAACCTCGAATGTAAATGGTTAACAAATGTATATGCCCACAATGAAGTATGTATGAAATCTACATTAACTGGTGGCGTCATGGAGATATTATCTCTTAATGTTTTACCCGTCTGTTTAATTTGCAACCATCTAAAAGCCAAGAGTTCATAATTAAACAAATGGTAAAACTAATAGAAGGCTGTTTTCATAAACGACTACTCGTTCCTTTGCGTTTTGCAACGTAAAACCATGTTATTTTCCATTTGCATATTTACACAACAAAAACACTCAAGACTCAGACTGTGTGTTGTAGTCATCAAGTCCTGAAAAATTCAATGATTACATCATACAAACAGATATCGATGATGGAATGTTCTGAACTTTTTTTTAGCTTTTTTTTTGTTACAGCTATTGACATAGAGTTAGACCACAAAGGGAATTGATCAGACCTCATCCCATCCTAGAAAGAAGGACATGTACATTGCTCGCCACGAATGAGTTATACTCAGTTTTTGATATACATGTACATGTAATATTGGCCTATATGCTTCTATGTATGTGCAGCTATCATGTATTTACAACTTTTTTGACAATGTAGATGTTCATGTTTTTATTTTTACAATGTCAAATCAATCAGTTGAGTTCCCATGTAGTCTACATGCCACTTATGACGAGTAGGAACAGCTTAAAATATGTTTTTATATGTTCCTAATTGTAAACGAAATTCACGGCGATTCCTGCTGACGAAAAATATGTGTGTCACAATTTCATAGTTTTGAGTTGGATTTGCTCGTCTCTACTTGTGAAATGTACGAAGATGCGATTTCATGTTGCTTTTTGCCGCGTCTATTCATGTTATAAGCTTGCGGAGCGCTAGCGGTCGCATCCTATAGGTAAGCCCCAGCTGATTGCTCCTGAGCGGTTCGCTTCCAATATTGCAAAGACCCTCAATTCGTATATAATCCACAATTCCACAAGATTGACGAGCACAAAAGTGATATAAACATGATTATATATTGTTTAATATCATTAATTTGCTCAGTTGCAATATGTATAAATCGAGATTCAATTTATCGATATAGGGTCTGAATGCCGAGTCGAATGGTTGTCTATAGCTCATCGTTCGATATCATTAATAGGCTTTGTTTACACGGCAGGTGAAAGAGCATTAAATCATCCTGATTGCCAAATTAGTGTGTATCGATTGATAAAAACGAAATGATGTTCGACTACTACATATGAATAGCTATTGTGATAGCAGGAGCTTCAAAGTAAATGTTAAAAATATGTACATCATATCATATTATGTCTAATAGAACTCTCCATACATGATTTAAATATTATTATTGAAGTTTCCTTAGACCCTATTTCATAAAAGGTCGAATACATATTCTAATCATAGGGTTTACATTTTCCCATGAATCCTAAACTTTCTAAATATGGTGACACATAGCATGTTATCTTCCCTCTATGGCATAAACTTATTTTCTAAACAAATAAAATTAACGCAATTCACAAACAGCCGTGAGAACAGAAACTATTCAGTCATATTCGTCATTATAATTAATCGAGTTGCAATGATTACAGATAGTATTTAACCTGGGCTACAAATCACATCTGTTTGTCAAAACATATGATGAGGTATGGGCGGTTCTCTCCTTCTAACCCTTTTGGAAAGGTGCTTTCTGGCAACGTTGCAAGTCGTGATGCGAACATGCACATCAGCGAATATAATAAGCATTATCAAACGAAGATCCAAAATAAGATCCATTATCGAACTGTGCTCCAAAGGGCTTTATAAAATATATGAATGTCCTCTTTAAGTTAAATTTATATTGATAATAGTTTCTTTTTCATTGAGAAGCTATGGCATATACATGTACTTGTTTAAAAACAACAACAACTACCGTGCAATATCGAAATTCATCAATTCATCGTTTCATAAAACCAACGTTTCCAATGCATTTTGATAGACGCACACAACGAATGCGTTGAGTGGAAGCGGGTGGTGGTTTCTGTTCTGCGCTGTTTCGTCATTGCTAACGTTAAACGATACACAAGGCAGCTCTAACATGCACCCTTGAGAAACGTTGCAACTCAATCAACCTACATTTTAGAGTGGCCATATTGCTTCACCGGGTGGCTGCGCCGATTTGTTTTAAAGATCATTATATAGTGTCGACAAATGAGACAAAGTGATCAAGAAAAATACTGTCCTTCATTGTTGGTAATTACTGCAATCCATTATGGTTAACGGAGTCTGCAGGGTTTGCGATTTCAGGGAGTTTGCTTTCTATGGACTGGTATTCAAATAATGAGAAATATAGTTTTTCATTTAGCAAGGGATAAGAACACTGTTTATAAATAAAAACATGAAATCCGGTCGTTATGTGAATATATAGTTCAACTGATTAATTACAGTCTTATTGGTTCCGTATTAATATACAAAGAAAAAATGTTGGATTAGACCGTACAAAATTATTAAAATTTAACGGTAAGGCCGCGTTCTCGTAAACAAAAAGGTACGAAAAAAGCACGAAACCCACATTTGTATAAAACATAGCAATTTATCCCCTCTGTTCAAGCAAAAATTTAGGGTTTTTTTTTTTGCGTGAACGCGCCTTTAGACTCGACAAGTATCCCTTATTCTCTAAATTAATTTATGCTATATTTTATATATCAATAAGATATAATGTAATAAGTACCAGTATTATTTACGTTCTATGCATGTGCCCTAGCTAGCTTCGTCACTTATATGGAGTATTTTTCAATATTCGTTTACTATTTATTTTTGTTATTCATCAAGACCTAATCCGACCCTCATATTAGCATACACCACCATCCTATTCATCTCGCTCGGGCTTTCTGCTGTCATAACGGAACGGGCTTGAGGGAGTAATTTATGACGCCTTGAAACAAAAACAGTTATCTCTCACTTCCATGCCTGTGTCATCTTAAATCAGTCGCAATGGGTTTCCGCCGCGCTGGTCCAATGAGTTGTCCCATTTTAAGTGAAACGTTATAGAAGGCAACGTCGCACCAAAGTCCCAAACTATTAATACTTTCAATTTTCGACGAGGAGCGACCACGAATCTTGTCCTTTTGTTCTTGTTATGACTTTTAAAAATTAAGTCGTATAAAAACATAGGTCTATATAAAATATAATCGCTGTCGCTCTTCTCCGTTTCACGTGTGGTTTTCGCAACATTTTTCGATATTATCTTTCTGAAAGAAAACGGCCATTAACTATAACGAACAAAATGTGTTTTGGCAACTTTCGGCAAATTCTTATCCTACTGGGGCACAGTGCATAAACCACTCAAATGCCTTCGTTATAATCTTGTTAATATGCACTTGTAATGATGGATAGCTGGCCCAAACTCATTTGGATGACTTTCCATTTCTTTTTTCTTGTTTTATGAGAAAAATAAGCTGAAAAGTAGGTACAAAAATAGCTCGGCGGAAACATAATGCTTACCTGAACTTATAGTGACAAGGTCAGACTTTTTGTCATGCTAAAAAATGCATGTTTAGCAAGTCTAATGCAATTATTTCGTAATTAAAATAATTGAAGTATAATTATAGAACGTTTACTTGGTGTATGTGCTATTTGTTTTACCGAGTTCATATAGATTATTTTAATATTTTTGACACTCACGTGTACCTGTTAAGATACAATGGCAACGAGTTCAATGTCTCTAACTGTGAGAAAAAATGAAAACAATTATTTTCTAAGCTATAAAAAAATATTAAAATAGTGTACACGTTTTCTTCACAAATTGTATTAGATACTATAGTTTACAACACATGCGGACATACAAAATCAGTTATTATATTCCATTATGTTTTAGAATTATTGATTTCAAAATACATAATTATTTGTATTTGTTACTGTAAAACCGTTATTTTTCTCTGACAAAATTCATCTACTTGTAGGAGAAAAACAATCGAGCAAAAACGTTTTATTTTATCGGCATATTTTTGGCACGGATCGCTTGAAAACGACTCGCTAGTATGATTGGGTTTGGCATGTGCTGGAAAGAACGAAGGCTAAACGC
>LQRL01177251.1:2157-14882 GCA_001703475.1 Hydroides elegans
TGATATGATTTGACGCGTTAAATTGCTGTTGTGTTAAATAGCATTGTTGTGTTAAATATAATTTAACTTAAATTTCGAAGGGGCTATGTTTTAGATAATACATGTATGAGATCTCATCTAACTTTGTGATACATTGGCCACTTCATATTTAATATTCCGATCGGAAATCATACAATTTAAACATTTGATTTTATTTTGAAAACCTGTACATGTATATACAACCTCAGTTCAAGGGGACCATTATTTTCAAACTTATTTAGTAAAACTCAATAGTTTTGAATGGTAGCGGAATTTAATAACTTTCGTATTGCCGAATGTCATTAAAATTAACGAAAAGCACATCCTCGGATCCAGAGCTTCCAGTCATATCCGTTCTCGAGATACATACATTCTATATTTCGAGCTTACAATCCTATACAACACAGTGATGACAGACGTGCCGACAACCATACTTTTAAGTCCAAAATCTTTGCGGTTGGTGCCTGATCAAGATTAACTCATGTTGGAAAAATATGTATTTGATAATAATACGGAAACTTCACTTTGAAAATATGATAGTTTCTGACACGTAGAAACAAGTTGAATGTGGGCCATAAACTGTCATGCTATGACAATCACAATGTTAGTGTTTTTGTGCATCGCACGGTTGGACGATATACGCAATATTTCATATTTAAAGTAATTTACTCAGCCTACAATTGTGAAATTGAATTTCCCGATCGATCGAATGGACAAAATATGGTGCCTCCATAGCGAGATCATAAATTTCTATTCTCATCCTCTAATGCTTTCATTATGAACAAGCCATTCAAAAATAATACATATATGAAATTTCAAAACTCGGGACGCTTTTTATTCGGTACATCTTACTAAATGTTGACAGCGACATATTTAGGTTTTCATAAATGTTTCAAGAAACTACCTCATCAAGCTCATCTTTAGTGTCAATGACAGAAGACGGAAAAAGCTTGGATTTAAATTTATTATGTTCCATCATTCAACAATTATATCATTGCGTATAAAGGGAGAAATTGAGAGGAAAATCGGGAGCACAACCTTCCACTAGGGGAAGTTGTGATGCGCATTTATATTTTGAATATGTGAACAAAATGTATAAGGCCATAATATAATACAATATAGAATTTGCGATTGACAATATAATATTTAAGCTGTAATAAGCACTCATATTTATATATTTATGTCTCAACATTTATGTAAAATTAAAAACGATAAGAACTATTTTTATAAAGTGCCCTGGTTTTACGACTGTAAACAAACAGATGAGTTTGTTAGTGAATAATTAGTTTTTGAATAACCGAAGGCCTCGGGGAGATGATGAACAGATGATATCAATCAATGGCAATACTGTAAGAAATAAAAGAACTACGTATTAAGTTCGATTGTGAAAATTAATTTTATTAAGAAACAAATAAATAATCATCTTAAAATAAAGCATGGTATCAGCACTTGTTTCATAAAAACTATCTGAAATAAGGATATTAAAACTGAGTGCCTTAGTAGAACTATTATAAAGAAATTATAATAATCAATAGAAAGACTGTATAGAATTATCTAATCAAATAAAAGAGTGTTGAGTGTATGCTTTCACTGTAATACGCTTTAAATAAATCAATAACGTATCTCCCGAAAAATGTTTATTTTGCAAGTTGCCAACACTAGTTTATCGTTAAGTTTAGGGTGAATTGAGGATATCAAAATATCCTGAATACCGCGAGAGGGATTGTCCAGGCAAAAAAAATTCTTAAAACACAAGAGGCGTTTTGCGTCTGCAAAAACTTAATATCATGATATACTCATTCCAATATGAACCTTACCAACGTACAATCAAGGGTGGAACCAACGGGTCATCATTGAATCATATAGGAAAGTCCATTCATGTCCAAGAATTTAAAATGTTCAATTTGTTCAGGGACGTGCAATATTTTCATTTTCAGTTCTTTAAAAAACATATAATAGGATGAAATGTATATGTACAAAAATAATAAGAGCATCACACATACAGAACGCCGTGTATTTCGTTCGATATGTTCAGCGATATTTATGCCACCTGCTATTACATCATAATATTTTTGACGCAAGTTTTGTGTTTACGTCATACTTTACATAACATAACAATCCAAATATATGCCATTTGAAAACATTCTATAAAGCATTTAACAGAAAAATATTCAGAAGAAGAAACATAATTCAAATGTCAAAGAAAAGACGAAGGAAAAGATAAAACAGAAGAGTAAAGAGAGGAGAAAGTAAGAGAATGCAGTAGATGTAGCAGTAAAAGAAAAAGACACAAAATAAGTTATATTTTTCGATACTTGTGTACATTGAAATAAAAATTCAATAAATGGGCAAACTGATGGCACTTGGGAACATCAATTCAACATTTTATCTTTTCATCTATATGTATATACATTCACAATTAAAAATGGTTTGTATGAATTATATTTATAAAATCAAATTCCAAACAATAGGACAATAAAGAAACGCTTATCGTTATGATAATTTAATCAACTATTTTATACTTTTACCAACCAAGTATCAAATATTGTTTTAATACAAGAGCAAGCAATATAACGCTTAAAAATTTAAACATTTCAAAACACACATGTATTCATGAATAATGATATAATATGTCAGTATAATTATCAAGAAAACATCACAGCGTATAGTTGAAGATGGCTTATTGATTATTTGAAATTCGCCAAAAAATATATAAGAATAACAATAAAAAAAGTTTATTATATAACTAAATCAAATCAACAAATGAGCAAAAATACAAAAACATCAAGAAAATGAAGGAGACGAAGAAAAGGATTAAGAAGAAGAAGTAGGAGCAGGAGCAAGAGGAGAACCGTGAATAAGAATAAAAAGATTAACTATTTGAAGAATACTATTCAATATTTATGAAAAGAGTATAGATTGAGGTGCATATTTTGTGTTTACAAATATACATGCGATTTTAGCTATTATTTTTTATCATTAAAATTTCACATTCTATCATGTTTTTGTATATAATAAAATTTCGAATATTGCAATGAAAACCTGCAAAATAATTAAATAATATCATTTGTTTTATGATAACTTTTCATAATTCAAACCGCCAACAAATAAACAATTTACAGTAAAACCTGATTAATCCGGACACACGCGGGACTGAGCAAAAGTGTCCGGTTAAGCGAGGTGTCCGGTCTAATCAGGTTCAAAGCTTTTTCATACAATTTTTTGAAAGATCTAGTGGATACATGCATGTGGTTGATTCATTGACAGGTTTACGGGGACAATAGCAGAGGATATGTTTCAATATGCATTTTATTTTTCAGCCATTCAACACCTGAAAAACATAAATTAAACGTCTTCTGGTTGTATTTGTCTTATTATAAATGCGTATATTTTTTATTCGTTGACAAGAAATAAATATGTATGTTTGATATTCAAATATGTAACTCACAATCGAAGCCCATAGAAGTTTTAATTAACATCTGAATATGGAAAAGATACCCCTCCCTCAGAGGACCTGTCCAAGCTTTGTAGCTTAGTATGATACATTTTAAGTGATGTGGTTTCATGTCACAACTGAATATGGAAACGTTACCCCTCCTCAGAGGACCCATCTAAGCTTTGTAGCTTAGTATGATACATTTTAAGGGATGTGGTTTCCTGTCACAACTGAATATGGACACGTTACCCCTCCCTCAAAGGACCCGTCTAAGCTTTGAAGCTTAGTATGATGCATTTTAAGGGGTGTGGTTTCACGTCACAACAAAAAAAGGAAACGATACCCCTCCCTCAAAGGACCCTTCAAGCTTTGAAGCTTAGTATGATGCATTTTAAGGGGTATGGTTTCGTGTCACAATAAAAAAAACTGCTGAATGCCATTGATCCATAAGCCCTGATCCCCCTCTTTATAAGGCCTTTGTTGCTAAAACATAACATTTAACACAATGACCATGCCTTATTAATCCTCTGTCTGCATAAATAGTTTTACAGTCGAATTTACATTGACGGAGAGCTTTCATATGAGGAAAACCGTACACTTATTTTCGGAGATTTTTTTTTGTATAAGTAATTTACTGTACGGATTAGTCTGGTGAAATACTTATATGATTCAATATTTTGTTGCGATTTGGGTGTCCGGTGTCCGAAGTAGTGAGGTGTCCGGATTAACCAGGTTTTTAAATGGTATAAAATAGAGGGAAATAAATGGGACTGAGAAAAACCGTCCGGTTTAGTGAGGTGTCCGGTCTAGCGAGGTGTCCGGTCGCAAGGTTTTACTGTAGTTCACGATTTCACATACTATTTTGAAGATTAAAAATATAGCAAAGAATCGAACTACTTTGACAATTTTAGTATTTATTATTAATCTAAAATTGTATAATTATATCAATAATATTCAATTTATATATGATACATCCGAGAGGCCAAACATATTGCATAAAGCACAAATCAAGAAATACACATTAATGAAATATGCCTTTGAATAAGATAAATACGTTTTGCATCAAATTAATAAGATAAAGCATATTATGATTGGGCCGCTGAACATATCGCACGAAATTCTACATATTGCACAAAAATATATATAGCAAACATTAAACTGTTTGGTCCCTGAACATATCGCACGAAATACACGGCCATCATCTCTTAAAATGCTTGTCAAAATTTACTTTTGGGTCCCTGAACATATCGCACGAAATGCACGGCCCTTTACTCTAAAGAAAATATAAAGAAGGTGTGCATCTTACATGATAGGGAACGTATTGCATATATTGTGCACTTAAAATACGAATTATAGTTTTCCTGAACATATTGCACCAAATACACATAGATTCAACATATAAAAAAATAACATTTTGTGTCTTGTAAATGGATATATCATATAAATGGTTTTTGAACATCCTGAACGTTACTGAACATTTTGAACATTTTCATTTCTTGGACATACCTCGGAAAGTCGTTAAAAATCCTAGATAGGAATCGTTTACACTATGAGTTGGATTAGAATGGATTCTCAAACGTCAAATGCGGTCAGACCGTCGATCTTGAACATAATTAAAAATATATATTATAAAAATGCTACAGCAACACGGATTATATATGATTATAAATTAAAATACATCACTCTAATTGGTAACATATGGTAAAGTAAATAGCCACCGATATTACATCTACTCGAACTTGGAAGACTCTACATTCACTCTAGAACAATATTACGATAATGAAATAGAGTGAATATCTACTGCTTTATATATAAAAGCAAATATGATATAACATCATATTGAACTCAAAAAGATAAATCCAGAAAAAATCAAATACTGAAAAAAAGATCAGAAAGAAAGCTTCAGGAGGGCCATCAAAACAAAATAAGACATAGAGAGAATATTGCAACAAGCAAACGCCACTTTCCCAAAATCAAACAAACATTTACTAATGACCGCGAAAGCTAAGAAAACATGTTTTTATTTTAACAATTAGCAAACTCATTTTAATCAAACTTTTCCTAGATAGATGGCGGTAATCTTTTGTTCTACTTTTATCTAACAAGAAAAGCCTTTACCATTAAAACTAAGTGATTTAATTCCTTTCTTGAAATACATGTATTTAACACACTCTTTAAGAGCATATGTAAGATAAGTGTGTTCAACCAAATATGGTCTTGTATATTGTAAAAAAGTATAAAAGGATATAAAATGCAAAGAACAATTAATCACTCTCTTATAAAATAGCTAAATATTATAAAATGGTAACGAGGACGTAAAATGTATGTGTGAGATGATGAGATGATGGGACTTAATCTGTGCGAATTAAAACAATAAACTATTTTAATAGATATTTCAAAGGTTCTGTCTAGAAAAAACATTTAAAAACAAAGGACTAAGAACAATTGCGACTGGTTTTCTAGAGTTCCCAAGCTTCGTTGCTAGTAATTCGAGTACCTCTTTTTTTACGGAAAAAATGGCTGGAACTTTTTGTGTGCAATGAATATTATCACTTAGGAAACGCTCTCGGCTATTTCATTATTAAGGAGCAAAACACTCTTTCTAAAACTCTTAACACATAATCATATTGCGGACTGCTAAAGTTGTGTGTTTCTAAATACACAAGAGGTCGGCGGAAAAGACCGAAAAAGTCAGGTTACACTCGTTTAAAAGAACCTGTCCTTTAGCCGTGATTATGCTGATGCGGATGACAATATAAAGATCACGATAATACAGGGATTTTTGTTTTCATATGTACGAATAAGAATAAAGACTGGGATCTAAAAAAGATCTTATAAACAACAAAATCTGGTGAACTCATTGAAAAGTCCGACCCCGGTATGCAGGGCAATACCTAAGCAAATCGTGCGTCAACAAATAAAAGAAAGTGTAAACAAAATACACAATGTATTTCCAATCATATAAATTGCTCTCAGCGTAGCCAAAATACCAAACCATCATCGATTACAGTGTTACACTAGTGTATTACAACACAGGGAGTCGCATTAATTGTAGGTGATAAAGTAACAAAAAAGAAATTAGAAAGCCCAAAGAGCAAGTAAGTGTACAGAGCCCTGTTGGACATAATCCATGTGTTTCACTAGCTGTAACTGTTCCAAAGCTTAACACTCCAGATTCAAACATACTTTGCTTCGAGAGGAAATTAATCGATAAAATCGATTAAGCATCATATGTGTATTGTAACTGAATGGATTTACAATTGGCAAAGCTGTTCCATATTTTCAAAAAAGGTAATCAATATTGACTACAGCCAACTCATTCTATATCCAGAGAGTCGCTATATTACAGTGTTCCGTACACATTTGACTTTGTATCAATCCAACTCTGTTTGTGTGTGTTTGAATGATGCAAGCGAGAAAACAATATATAACGGTTTTCAGCGGTTTGATTGTTCCATAAAAGTATATTGAATGACATACTCGTTGGTTGCAAGGACGCACAAAACTAGGAAATACCAAACCTTACCAGATATCAATATAAGGGCTCAACGATACACAAAGAAATGATTTTTGTTCTCACATATAGATTTTATTTGTTTTTGAAACTAATTTAGCAGAAACTGTACTGTCTGTCGGAAAAATAAGAAATGTACACTTGATTAAAAAATATCACCATCAACTTATTAGAGCTTGTAATATAAGCTATTTTATATGGTTCTATACGGTTTTTTATGCTATGTTAGTACATCATGCAAAGAACAAGTCAGTTAAGTCCCACATGATTCATGCAGATAAGATGTTGCACACATTAGCTACTTACCTTATTTTCAAAATTACACAGTTCATCTGCTCGAATAAAACAAATGCACTCATGACATACAAAGTTATGACTTTAAAGTTATGTACCAAGAGTGAACATAAATTTGTGTCTTGTTAGTCGTAAGACGAAAACAATTCGATTTTATTTTCATTTAATTATGTTACTTAACGTTAAATAAAGTTAGATCAAATTAATGTTTCGTTACTGGAGTCCAACCTGAGAACGATTTATATTGGTTAAAAATCGAATAGATACATTATGATTTAGAACTTATATGGTAAAATCAGGCTTGATTTGACCACAAGCGTGATTTGAGTTCGCATTTTCCCGATTTTAAAAGTTGTTTTGCAGCATTTTATTCTACAAACGCTGGGCACATAATCATAAAAAAATGGATTTCTTTCATCACAAAGTAGAAGATAGTGTGTGTTTATTTTGCAAGTCTTGTTACGAATAAGACAGAGCGATTCAGTTGAAACTGTTGTCGCTTACAATCATACTTACTTTATTATCAGAGGTTAATGTGTCTTTAATAGTGTTTGGTATAATCTTACAGGGACACCAAACGATTTGTTTTGTCAAATATATATTCTTAATTGCATCACAGCCAGCTTTGAAAGTGAATCGACGCTGTCCATAGATCTTTGTTTTCGACTCAAAATCAGAATTACAATCTTTCATTTAAACATTTTTTTAAATACTAAAGCAAACAAGATATAAGATTATTTTCTTTCATGCAAGCATATAAAGTTATATATAAAAGAGTAAATTATAACATTTACCAAATTAAAACAGATCATTACTGTTATAGAGTTATTCCCATATTGACTATACTATCATTGTATTCAAAATGGAATATCCCGTGTCGAATCATTGTTCTGGTATCCTTTGTTATAAATTACATCACCATTGTAATTTTGAATCCTAATGAGTAATAGGTAAAAACGGAAATAAAGTATTAAGGAACTGTGATGGCGTGTATTTATTCCTCTCACAAAGAGCTAAATATTATAAATGACACTCATAAAACACCAAAGAAAATAAGTCATCTGCATCGTTTTATGCACAACCAACACACAAGAACGCGCGACACATCACATTTTAGGTTATTTAAAAAAAGAAGTCGTACGGAAATATATGCTCAAGCAGGATCGCGTGGTGATGAGTCTGAAAAATGCATGTTTGAGGTGGGAGATTCTAGTAAACAAGTCCAAGGTCACGATGAAAACAACAAACGACCTGTGCGAAAATAGCAGGCACTGTCTAAATATAGAGATTTCGTTATATAACATATGGTTAAACATGCGCTCGAATTATACATGAATGTAGTTTTGTATATATATATACATATTTTGTAATAGTTTTAATAAGTCACTATATATCTTAACAGCGTTCGACTTAAATTATGTCCGTTTGAGTAATAATAATATCACTAATAATATCATGGTGTCCATGTAATGAAAACGTTGTTTTGTGTATATACATGTTTTGAGTACATCTAAGTTTGAAGATCAGTAATAAAGTCTATGTTTAAAATGGCCAACAGACAACATGTTTGAATGTATATGTTTGATTCATGATAAAGGTAACGATCGTAGTCAACATTATGCTAAAAGATGCAATATAGTTATTCTTATATTGACTATATTATCATTGTATTTAAAATGGAACATCCTATATCGGTGTGTAATGTGGCATGCACTGTAGTTTAGTGTGTAGTGCTTAGTTGTAGTATTGTGCTTGCTTGCATGTAACATCTGCTTCTCGGCGCTTACTAACGACCGAAAAGTGAAGTAATAGTAACCTGCCTGGACATGTCGCAACAGTCATCCCCTACCTCCACTTGGTGCACGCTGGTTAACACTAACGGGGCTTGGGTACAATGAGAACGAAAATTACCCAAACCGACCTGGTGGAAGTATAGAGTACAAGTAATGAGGTGGACGGAAAGCGGAACGTTTAAGAAAAATGGCTATACAGTAGTATTCTCTGGACACGAAAAAGACCACAAAACGGAGTAGGAGCTATTGTCAAAGATGGTATTGCGAAATCGTTAATGGGATTTTGGCCGATTTCAGACAGAAGTATTTTTTTTATCAAATTGGAAGGAAACCCTTCAATATCAATCATTAAGATGTACGCCCAAACCCAAGATCACGGAGATAGAAGCCTTCTAAGAAGAAATTGAGAAAGCCATTAAAATTGTCAGACGACTTTTTAATTGTCATGGGAACACCAAAGTTGGAGACCAACCGATTCCAGGAGTAATTGGACGATTTGGCCCAGGTAATCAGAATAAGAGGGGTCAACGATTGACACAGTTCTGTATAGAAAGCAGACGCGTCATAACCAATATATTTTCCCAGCAAAGCGCCAGGAGAACATACGCCTGGAAGAGCCCTGGAGATATACATTGAAATCAAATAGACTTCATCCTGATACGCAACTCATGTAAAAACGCAGTGAAACAAGTAAAAACTTACTCAGGTGCCGATATAGGATCTGATAATGTACTTGTCACATGTAAACTGCAACTGAAAATAAAAAACCAAGAAAATCTGATGTGAAGGGGCAACAAACTACAAGAAGAACAAACAAGAATAAGCTGCAATGTCAAAAGCAAAAACTACTATGATGCTCTAGAGAATGAAGAGATGGAGCAACAACCGGAAGAGATCGTAGAAGAGGAATGGAAACATTTAAAAGAAAGCATAATAGCTGCAACTGAAGAATGTCTTCCCAAAAAAAAACAGAAAACAAACGGAAAAGCGTGGACGACAGAAATTCTAAAAAAAAGATTGAGGAAAAAATGGAAAACGATTGAGAGGATATAAAATGATCGACCAAGAGGTACATAAAATGTGGGACAAAGCAAAGGAATAATGGATAAGCGAGAACTGTGCACAAAAATCGAAGAGCTGGAAACACAGCATAAAACTAGAGAAAAGTACCAACAAGTGAAAGAGGTCATCGGGACAGACAAAAGACGAGCTCGAAACAGCTACATCACGAGCAAAGAAGGAAGGGAATTATTCGACCAACAGGAAATCCAACATCGATGAAACGAGTACATAGAGGAACTGTTCGCAGATAATAGATGAAAGATTTTGGTGGCATAAGAACAGATATTTGGCAGAACAGATCGTTGGGTGCCCCTGTTGCTTGTTATATTCCAACTAGCGGGCAAAATATAAACAGTTTATGATACCATATATAAACCAATATTACAATATCTTATATTAACGTTCTAAATTCTTCTTTATGTTTACATTTAGAAAGTCAACTTTACTTTTTAGACGAACATCAGGGGCACCCAACGATCTGTTCTGCCAAATATCTGTTCTTATGCCACCCCAGTTAGCTAGTAAAATGAACAGATCTTGTGAACAGATATGACGTTTCAGTTGCCGATCAAAACCAAAAAGTTAGTTATGTTACTGATTTAGATTAAAATGAGCTGTTAAATCTAGCAAGCAGCAAAGAAATGACGTTGTAAATTATATTATGGTATCTATTTTAAGATTAAACAATGAAATAAGTTAATTGGACAATTTAATATTTCAGATCTGCTCTAGTTACTCTAGCTAGCAACTTGAAAGAACAGATGATTTAGGCGAAATGGTGCATTTTATGGTCAGCTAGCTATCAAAATATGAACAGATATGTGGGCCTTGTTGGATGTGATATCAGAATATTTTTAGATTATGTGTACGTTTCGGAATATTTCTAAACGTTTTAGACTAACATGCAATTTTGGTTCGTTGGGTGCCCCTGGAACAAACACATTGGGCCCTTCGGGTTCCCCTGAATTATTTTCCATAGGGTAGTATAATAAATACGGAGAAAGCCACATAAGTTGTGATTTTCGGGCTAGCCCATTTATGGCACACATGATGCAAGTGAGATGACAGATGGTAAACCGGTAGTTTAAAAGACGGACAATAACATATATAAAGGAAGATTAACACTATCTCAATAGTAATTAGAGTGATCGATACAATATCGTTGATTTCATTTGAAAAGAGGAATGACAGACCTTGCAGAAGCAGCAGAAAAGATGTCGCTTAGTGAGTACACAGACTGACAGGAGGAGATAGTTGTGTACGAGGTCCCGGGCTTCAGGGCGGCCCAGGCCTCAGGGTGGCCCGGTCTTGAATTCTGGCATATATCTATTTTTTTACATGAACTTTTTAATGCAACGTGACTGTCTCAACTAGCTGAATATGGTTTCCATTCAGCATAGTTTCCAAAAATGGAGCATAAAAAAGTAATTATTATTAAAGCCATTTTGTTACTTATAATGACCCCTGAACACCGTCACGGTAAAACAACACAATTGTGACGTGTTTCGCGCAGTTTTATATAATAAGGGTAATATTGTAGGGAAATGTAACTGTTTAGTAAGCTTTATGACTTTTGAACTCAACATTTTTGAAGAAAAAGTGTGGGTAGGCCGCCCTGAGGGCCTGTTGTCCTTAGCGATGACTGTTCGGAAATAATGTTTTATTTTCATGATAATCAATTCTCTTCTTCAAAATAAGTTGTCGAGCTATAAATATTAGGCCTACCTTTAATATTCAGGCCTTTTTTTTTGTTAACGATTAGATATCAGTGTGCAACACAGAAATTGTTGAGCTTATAGACATCGGTCTATGCGATTTGAATTTCGCATAGACCGAGACAAATTTGTATAGACCGGATACTAGGGATGAGTCGGGGCCAGATTTTTGGCCCCGGGGCCCTGTGACTCAAACCCCGCCCCGCCACGGGGCCCCGTCGATCCCCCGTCTATGAATGTTACATCGAGCCATGACAAACTATATTTTAAATTCAATAAGATTTCTTTGCAAGATCAGAATTGTGAATTCATTGAAAACACAATATCTCATATCACCACATAAAGAGATGTATGAACAGGTCAAATTTGAATAATTTATATATTTTTGTTTAATATTTGCATGATTTTGATCAATTTAAGCATCTTTTCTGTTGTTAAAAGTACAGATCATTAAGGACGACCAGGCCCCGGGGTTAAATTTCGCCCCGGGGCTGAACTTTCATCGATGGGGCTTCGGGGCCCCGACCCATCCCTACCGGATACAAAACAAACCAATTTTTATTGCTATTGAAAAAGAAACGTTCATGGTATTCAGATACTTAATTATTTTATTTGTCAACATCAATATTATTCATAGACGTGAAAAATAAAAATATATGATTACAAGGAAGTATTTGTGAAACACGAAAAGGCCCCAACCGCCCTCCGATTCGAAGGGGGTATTGACTATCTCGTATTACCCATGATTTTGGAAAATCACAGCTTTTGGCCATTTTTGGCCAACTTCCGGTGGCCAAAACTGTCAAAAGGCACATCTACAGGCCAAGACATTTCATATGAGCCTATTCCCAGGTCTCTACGACCATCCGTTACAAAGATACAGCCTGGAAAAG
>LQRL01177267.1:26685-37599 GCA_001703475.1 Hydroides elegans
TTGATGCCAATTCGGTATGTAGGCCTACAATGTGATGGCAGCCACATCAATTACGTAAATATACTGTATGGTCAAATTTAAGGAGTCTACCAGTCCCTATATGGCCTATAAACATATTATTAACTAACAGGTCCAATCCCCATATCTTTTGGGCGCACGTCTTCTACGTTTATGTGGAGGGGGCGAATCATCAGATAATTCATCAGACGAGTCGGGAACATGGTCGGAAACCTCCATCTCCTCTTCATCGTCTATATTACCACTCGAAAACGTATTATTACGGTTACCAGGGCCCAAAAGATCACAAACAGCACTCCCAAAGGGGGTCATAACTGTATCATAACTGTGTCATAACTGTATCGTGGTATGGGGGACATAACTGTATCACATTCATGAGCAGCATGTTCGATAATAGTGTCCAAATCGTTAGAAAGCTCCATAGGAACGTTGTCAGCGGGTCTATCTGCAGCCTCTGTAGGAAACTTTGGCGAAGCAGACCTATTCTGGTCCAACTGAACTACCCCTGGGGCAACAACTTCAGTAGTGTTCGGGTCACCAGTACGATCACTAGCTCTAACATGCGGATTTCTACTATTATTTACCCACTCTGTGTCATTTTCAAGGGGGTCGCGCGGATAATACGGCTTGAGTCTATCGTGGTGAATAACTTTGGGCTTTTTACGAGGAGATTGCTGAATTCTATATGTCACATCCGACAGTTTGTCTAAAACAGCGAAAGGACCCTCGTACCGGTCACTAAGCTTACCAATACCTGGTTTTCGCAACATTGTTTTGACTAACACTAAGTCACCACGACGGTACACATTTAAGTGGTGCTTGCGGTCATAATAGCGCTTTATATTTAATTTTTGATCCGTACACTCTTCATATGCCCTTAGGGTGACTTTATCTTTAGCAAAATATAATTAATATACCCTCAGGGTACTTTATTTAAACGACATATGCACTAGTGTTTCTATACTTCCTTATTGTTTTCATACCGATTTAAAAGTTACTCGTATACAAGTTTCATTGATATTTGTATCATTTTTGTATATGCCGTCCATTACGAACAACAATCAGTCCCAGTATAGGTTTAACAAGTTAAAACATTATGTCAATTCTCCAAAACTCAAAAGTGTACAGGCTCAATTAACCATGGACAGACATAAGTCTTTTACGGATTTTTTTTTTTAATTACCCACAGGCTTAACAGACAGGAGGTCTCATTATGTAACAGTCGTTGTTATAATACAGTTATATTTACTCAATTCACCAATGTACGTACGTGGTATGACTTAGACAAACCCTCCAAGGGAATTTTTCCTGTGTTTTATACCATTTTATCAGTCAAGTTCCGAGACTAATATCTCTGGAGTTCACTACAGGAATCAACTCAACTTTCTCGTACACACACCTCAGAGGCTCGTCAGTCGGTTACTTAAAACCGCTGCCACCAAATATGTGGTACTAGACCTATAATCGGGTCTAGAATTGGCCTGGTAGCGCGGCCTATTTAAAGTCACTTTTTATAACTAAGAATAATAGTCCGGTTCAACTGATAACGTCACTTTATTGATTAATCATAGTTTTATTGGATACATATTATATTTAACACCGATGGGTTTACATACCTCTGATATTTTCAAATTAATAAAAGGCAAGACTCCACTATCGAAACTAAAGAGGAAGAGAGAGAGTCACATGATCAACAGAGATCACATGACACCGTTACATTCACATTATATCGCCCATATGGTTTACATGTTTTAAAGTCATTCATTCATGAATGCCATAGAATGTTATATTAGAGCGTATTTAGAAAGCCTTAATATCATTTAAATTGTAATGTATATTGTTCAATTTGGAAAGAATATTAATTGACGCATATCCACAAAGTAAAAAAAAATGTCCACTAAGTGGTAAGTCGTTACCAGTATCCCAAGTATGATTGGATGATTTCATAGTTTCACAGACTAAACCATTTACCTTTTTTTAAATAACGTTAATATAGTATGTAATTTATAATTTTCTTATATTTTTTATTATAATATTTTCTCATCATATCATAAATTTCAGGTGGCAAATGCAAGCACCACTTCAACACCAAAGATATACCAATGTCCGATATGTCCTGCTATGTCCAAATCTGTGTCAGGGTTTCGAGGGCACATGAAACAACATCATAGAAACAACGCAAAAGGTAAATTGAAAGAAATGTAATAGCTAAAAAGTTTGTCGATCATAAATCTGGCTCATTGCCTGTTTCACTTTATGCAAATACAAACAATTAGAAACAATTATAGCATTTGCATATGTGGGACAGGGGAAGGATTTTCATTTTTATGGTTCATGAATTGTCGGATCCATGTCCTGAATGAATGACATTCATACAACTGAATGAATGATTATTCAGTTGTATTCAATCGAAACAGCGAACTAGGGAGAATCTGTGTATAAGTTTATTCGAGGATATCATTTTTTCCTCACTAGAATATGTTTTGTTTAACTATAGAATGTTTGAAAGAACACAAAAGAAGAGCATATGATGTGTGATATTTTATTCTTTCCAGTTTAATCGTATTTTATTGAAACAACATAATAACATAATAAACAACATAATAAATTATAAAACAATAAATAATAGCATATACTATAAGCCATTAGTACTCTACGAGACTCTACTACCGACTATCAATAATAAAATATGATAATAAACTACAATTTCTCATCTTATATTATTTCAGCATCTGAACATATTGCTAGGGAGACACCACGTCCACAAGAAGACAACCATCCATATATTTTGATGAGTGAGACCGAATTTACGGACATTTTCAAGAAATGCGCTATTCAATCAATCGACAATATTGAAAACACAACACAACAAAACTAAACATATTTCACGATTCGGTAAAGACATTTTAGATTGTATTTCTCGATGTAAATGTAGCGAGAGTATCAATGCAATAACAAAATGTTTATTTGACGATTTTATGATTTATTTAAATCACCTGTATTAACACCTCACGACCGAGAGATTTTTTTCTCTAAAGTACATGAAATCAAAGCAAACGAAAAATTACAACAACAATTTCTTCAGAGCCTTGGATTAGAGCAATCACAACGTGTCAACAATATGTTTTGTTTATGTCAAAGCCTGTCAAGGGAAATAGTAAAGTCTATATTGGCTCATATGATCATTATTAATGAGAAAGAATTCGTAAAAAGGTTTCGAAACATACATCAACTGAGCAGGAAATTTTGTATTACATAGCTGGTTTTATTGTAAGAAAAATTAAAGTGAATATAGAAAATTGCGGTGTCTTAGGGGCAAAGAGAGTATCTTGAGTTTTATGACAAAGAGTGGGGATGAAGCTAGTTGGTTCGAAAGCGTTAAATCATGGACCAAGGCCTTAGACCGAGGAGGGTTACAATATCAATAGATAAATTTCTATTGATGATCAGGGAAATAGTTTCGATTGTGTCAACTAAATTATATGAAGAAACATTAACTTCTAACTCTCTGATTAAATCTAAAACAAAGACATAATTTTTGACTCATATATTGTGAATTATCATTGGGGGAAATTTTGCAGCAAGCAGGTAGCTCAGATGTTGAAGGGAAACTTTTCATGGAGTACATAATTGATGTTTTTTAAACGTAAAAGTATTCGCAATCGCTCGAAATGTTAGGCAAAGAGCAACAT
Organism: Hydroides elegans; assembly: GCA_001703475.1. Taxonomy (NCBI): domain Eukaryota; kingdom Metazoa; phylum Annelida; class Polychaeta; order Sabellida; family Serpulidae; genus Hydroides; species Hydroides elegans. The sequence goes on from LQRL01177267.1 coordinate 30,396, forward strand.
CAAAACACAAACTGTCATCGTCTTTCAGGAAATCATTACAAAAATAAACTTAATAAAATGTGAAAAGCTGCGTTTGGTTTTATCTATGTGAGCACGTTTCAACTTTGATCATAATCGCAAGCCATATGGTGTTGATTCATTACGAGTTTCGTACAAACTTTACAAACAAAAAAGGCGAAAATGCAAATATGCATCCAGCTTATATTCTGAGCGTTTCATAAATGACGACTGTTATTCTGTGAATTTGAATTACTGAAACAGTTTCTTGTTGTTTTCAACAGATAAAGTACAAGTAACGAGATTGGTCAAATGTTTTTTTTTTAATTTTAATTACTGAAACAGTTCTTGTTGCTTTCAACATATGAGAAAGGTCTTATATAAAGTACAAGTACCGAGATGGACATGTTCGCCATAAAGGTGGAGATGGAAGCAATGTCAATAATGTCATGTATTGTGAAAAGGCCTTCGAGACACAGGCGTATCATCTAATATTATTTCATCATTGAATATTGTATTTCCAAACTTTGGAAGAAGGGCCTGAGTGTTTACTGATCAAATCGTATTTATTGAATGCATTGCCTCGTAAACTGTTGGGTTATCATTGCCTCCACCTTTATGACGAACATGCCCAAACATGTGCTCAAGGGGGTCTTGATTAAAGTGTGATGTTAATACGAATTTAGCGCCTTTTTGTACCATAAACTGCACACAATTAATAATTGATTTAGTGGTTATTGTAAAAAAAAACCTTTGAGCGTTTGATGACTGAGTTGCATTTTCGCCTTTTCTGCTTGTGAATAAACACCCTGCCTCTGTTCGACATTTGCTTCCCACTCATTAAAATATTCTAAGAATACATTTTCTAACCAATGAAACCGCTCATCATTTAAATCGGAAAATACATTTAAGTTTGGATTTCTAACTGCATATGATTCACCAATCAATTTTGTGTTCATGATGTCAAACCATTTGTTAACCATATCTATGAATTGACAAGTTGCCCTAACTCTATCGCCATAACAATGTTTTAACGCACGTGAAACGGTATCACTTAATACATCTAAATGAGCACGTTTAAACTTTGGGCATAATCGTAAGCCCTTTGGTGTAAATTCATTATGATTTTCATACAAACTAACAATGTGCATCCAAGATATATCCTGAGTGTTCCATAAATGACGACTGTTATAATGTGAATTCGAATTACTGAAACAGTTTCTTGTTGTTTTCAACAGATGAGGAGGGTCTGATATAAAGTACAAGTAACGAGATAGGCCAAATGGTTTTTTTGTTCGATAACATTTTTTATTATTAAATTCATGCATTTCGAAAAACCTTCTGTTCGGAGAGGCTCCATCACAACATATATATAGCACCTTAAGTCCAACAATGATTTCAATTAACTCCACACCTTCCCATAATATGGGATACAAAAAATCTGCAGTGACACCACATGTCGCAAAAGATGCGATTGGATATTTCAAATTGTTAGTTATACCTCTTACCATGAGCACCAATAGATATTTGGCTAGTTTAGAACTGTTTACATTTTGTTCAAGTACAGCAAGCTCATTTGACACATTGTTTAAATTCATAAAATCTAAAAGTTCTCCCGTATGCTTGTCATAAACTAGGTCGGACTTAATTCGAACTTCGTCCTGTAAAAGACCAACACAGGTTGTATGCTCTTGGTCGTATAAATTGTTTTGAAGACTTAAATTGACTAGCCGCTGCAAAACTTTATCGTTAAAACCAAAACTACTTTCTGTGTAATGTAATGGCTCGAACTCCTTCATAGGCAGAACTAGATTTGTTTTTCAAAAATAAACACCAACGAATTGCTACAGGGTGCCAACGCATGCTCCTTTTATCTTTTAACTTGTTATACTTAAGTTGTTCATTAAAAAAGATCCTGAAAAGAGACTTTCTCAAAAGTTAACATCATATCATTCTGTAATTCATTTACCATATTAGATATTGCGATAGTGTCTGTATATGAGAGATCAACAGAGTCCCTTTCAATTACTTTTCTTGCTTCCCTTTGGAAAAATTCAATGGTCTCTTCTAATTGATAAATTTTTCTGTTTAATTTAACATTTTCTTTCGAAAGGGCATTATATTTTTCTATTTTTTGCGGAGTACTGAGCAATTTAAATTGAGATTCCCTTTCACTCTTAACAGTTAGTGAATCACTTTTTCGGTTTTGTCGATCCTGTCACGATTCATATAGAGTACAAGCATTCTTTATTTCTAAACCCCATTTCGTGTATGATTTGCTTAGGTCACTGCAAAATTAAGAAAATTCATGAAAAAAGAATTGTTAATTGTCGACAAGATTGTGTCGCAATGTGTCTAATTTTGCCTACTTTTGGCTTTTTCTTAACTCGAATACTGCAACGCGCTCTAAATTGGACTACCAAAATATATCCTTTAAAGCTTACACGCCGTGCGGAATGCTGTAGCAAGGGTGACACTAAATGCGCAATGGACGACAGTGTCAGTGAAGCATGTAAAACTCTACATTGACCACCTGTTTAACAGATGGTCAGTTTCAAAATTAGCACTCAAGTGTACAAGGCTTTAAACGATTCGGCACCTTATTATTAATCGAGTTTGCAGAATATCAAGGACTCTAGTCGGACGCTCCGTTCGTCAGACTATTAGAACAGCCAAAAGCCAACATGAAATTCGACAAAAGAGCGTTTTCCATTGCTGGTCCAAGAGAAAAGAATAAGCTTCCTGTACACATACGGATCGCGAAATTGCTCATGTCTTTCAGAGAGCAACTCAAGACTCATTTGTTTCGACTTGGATATGAAACTGTTTAAACTGTGATAAAAAAAACGCAACTAAGTATTGGTGTATTGTAATAGCTTTTTATCAAGGATATTTTAGTATTCTATAAACTGTTGCGCTAAGTGCTAGGCTACATAAGTGCATTACAAGAGCCAAATATAAAAAAAAATAATAATAAAAAAGTTCCTAGACGCAATCTTTGTTTATTCGCAATATCGCGCTTGGTGGCTGGGTTTGTTTTTAAGATCAGAGTCCGGATCTGCTTGACCACATCGGGAGTAGCCGTGGGATATCTTCAATAAATCATGCTTTTTTATCATGTTCAAAATTGCACTTTCTCTTTCTTTTCCGTGTCCGTTGTTAACATTATTAACAGTATTTGAGTGACATCAAATCATCTCTATTGAGTGGTCTTATGATCTTTGAAACACACGATCCAGATTTCAAAAGGCACAAAATGGTACCCTCAAGTTTTTCGTCAATTTTATGTCTTGGCACTGTCAAGCATGAAGACGGCTTGGTTATAATAAAAAAATATAAGAGCCCACGCATATCATTGTAATAGGGATTTTATTGGTATCACACCTTGCTTTGTCTACACAGCACAATAGAAGTGTAACAAATTAAACTGAACACCTCTTGTATAAGTTAATTTAGCTGCCATATTCGGCGCTAACAATTATCAATCACCAAACTAGCTACAGCACCGGATGTAAGTATCAATTAACGAGGCCGTTGTGAACCCTAGGAAGCAGCTGAAAAACATACTGAGATCCGACTTGAGCCGGTTCAAACTCACGCCAAAGATGCAATATTCACATGGCTAGTCAGCCACACTACCGACTGGACTACCGAGCCTACCGAGCCTCCCAACTATGTCGCTTATATTTATGTTTCATTGTCACCGGCAAATTTGTTCAACATTGCTTACATAATGACAGAACTTCGATTACACATTAACAAGGCAAGCAGAATCATATTGATCATAATTATTATGATTCAGAATCAATTTGAAGATAACATACAATTTATAATAGCAAACATATAATAAAGTTTTAATAGTTAAGAAAATCCATTAAGAGAAGAAGTAAACCAAATACGGTTTGCGAATAATTAAAATTCAATCAAGTTCACTGCAACGAGAAAAAATATGCCTAAACGCATCTATATTATTTTAGATTCAAAATGTGAATAGATGGCTTGCAGTAATACGTTAAGGTCTTTTAATTTCATATACGTTCTCTTGAAAGAGTCAAATGGTTAGTTTAAAGCCTAAAAATATTAACACAATATAATGAAATCTAAAATGTATTTTACACAAACAAAATATGCAAATAAAAATGAATCAATAAGGTTTATCTGATTTTTTTAAACTGCAGATTTAGTAATTGATATTTTTCTAGATTACTATTTCTATAATTGTAGTATCTATATAAGATATCAGCATTGTGCTCGTACGTTCAAAGGTATAAATGACATCAGATCATGAAATTGAAAGTTATTTCAATGTCAGATCATAATAATGTGCAATTTATCCATACCACATTTTTAAACATAAACGTATACTAGAAATATATGAATAAAAACTAAGTAAGATGCTTTTAAAGAGATATTTCTTTATTTTCAGGTTGGTTAGTTTGAAGTTCTATGTGATGAAAGTATGTTTGAGAAGTTTGTGCAAAAAAAATAAAAGTCTTGAAGTTATTTGTTTTAATATATAAAGATAAATTATGTGCAAACATTAACAAAAAGTTTTATTATCCCCTTCTCCTCATGAATAGTCATTCTAAATTCGTAGCAAAGTTTTCATTTTATCATGGTTTAAAAGTAATATTTTACTCAAAAATACAATGATTATGCATAGTTATATTTCATTATTGTTTGATATACGTAGTTGAACTCTTCTTTTAAAACAACTAAAAATCTTAGAATCTTTTATATGAGTTGGTAGGTCGTTCCATCATTCACGATTTGTCGACACTCGTGTAGAGTAGAAGTTATTTTAGCCTTGTATTATATTGATATATACATTTGTTTTATTATAAACAAATTATGCTGAATATGTGTTGATAGAATACACGTTTGTATCTCAGTAAGATATTTGAGCTTAAGTGTATTGAACAGTTTAAATATAAAAATGATATGATCTTGAATCAATCATTTTTCCAGTTATCTTTATAACTCGAGTTTGTAGTAGTTCTAGATTATGTGTTACCCATATACCATTGCAATACATTTAGTAAGGTAAAATAAGGATATCATTATCAACCCTATTTATAATTGTTAACATAACACCGACTGATTTTTTTATTTATTTATTGTATCCATATTCTTTTATGAATACTCATATTGAAATGATAGGATAAATAGACAAAGACATTAGTTTATTTAGTATAGCGTTTTTAAATGTAAAGCATCTAGGTTAATATAAGTTACACTTCTTTTGTTTCTATTGAATACAATATAATTAAATTGGGGTATATTGAACGATAATTAATCTATTTTGAAAATTTGAACTTTTAATAAAAGTAATAGCATATCAATGATTAACCATTATGATAATCAAATTTGAAACTTTAATAACTAACTTTATGTTCACGATTTTTTTTTTCAAAGATATTTAATTCTCCCTGAAGTAAAAACAATAGTTCACAAAAATAGGGGGTGCATATGCTGTATATATGGTAGATAAACTTTTAATGAGGCACACATGCCATATGTCCCCCTGTCTACCTGTGTACCTGTCGATCATGTCGACCAGTGTATACGCATATTACTCAATCACTCATAACAAAACTACAGAGAGTTTGGGCAACTTAGGGAATTCCGGTGGAATGACGTCAAAACGACGTAAACAAACCAGTAACAAACAATGTGATTGGTTATATTTGGGGAATCCAGGCTACTAGCGCAACAAATTTTATATTTGCACAACCTCTCTAATGTCGTAACTTGTCATATTATTGTGCATAAAAGTGAGGGAATTTGGAAGTCGTGCTTTTTTCTTTTTATTAGGGTGTCTTTTTTTGCTTCTTAATTGTTTTCTGGAAAAATGAATATAGGTATAATAGAGAGTTTATGCTAAAATGTATTTTCGAGATATTTTTGAAAGTCGACCACCTTCATTTTCTCTTCTACTTCCAGTAAGTGCAGTCCTTTTTTCGAGTATCACGCACATCATACGTTTGGTGCATACCACAAATAAACACATATATTTGAGTTTCTGTACATTATGCAACGCTGGCTTGAAGAGAGTTCCACAGCCTGGAAGATTAGCGGGTGAGGAAATGGTACTAAGCAGTAGTAGTTGTGGACGCGTACTATGGTAGGGCGTGTAATGGCTGGTGACTGGATGTTTACTATTCCGTGCTTTGCCTTTTTAGTTGCTTAAGCATTGCAGATACACTGATCGTTTGTCTGTGAATGGACTTTGTTTATTCGGCATTGTTTGTTTATATCTCTTCTGGATTGTTTAAACTGTTCCAGATATACATTAAGTCAAACAAATTATTCTGCCCAACCTTTTTATGTTTATTTGCATGACACAACATCCCTCCCCTGTTGATTATAAAGAGCGTTTTATTTGCGAGTGAAAACGCGATAGACACCGGAAGTTTTTAGTTTCATTTAACTGGTTTCCAGATTTTTTATGAAAAGCCAAATGTAGAAAAATCGACCTTATCCTCTATAAAATCTTACCAAATTCAAAAATGACGAACGACAGGTAACATTGACAACTCTTTTCTAATTATATCACAATAATATTCTGCCATATCGTTTCCATTGCATAGAATTCGGAGCGGGAGACTGAGCGATAATAGGGGAACGGTTCTTTGTGTATATTTTTAGTCCCTCAAACTCAGTGTTTGGGTCCAATGGGAACTTATAGAGTTGTAATGTCCGTTTGTCGATCGGAGTGAAAACAACACCATCATAAATCGTACCTTGTTAGGCCCCAACCCAAAAGTTTGGGGCCTACGAGGTCAAGAAGGTGTTTCGTTTCGATAGGCAAAAGTTGAAATAACGCATTATCTGACATTCCAAAGCTCACTGTTACATATACACTGTTATATGATCATTTGACATTGTTTCATAGAGATATTAACTAAAACTTGTGGGTTAGAACTTATATAAAATGTCTTTAAATATGATGAGCTATAATCGAAATTAGAATTTTCATCAATAGACCGTGTCACTATTAACGCGCCTGCGCACTGATCGAAGTGAAATGCAATTTCCGTTTCTAGGGTAAACAATCACTTCCTGGTTCATTAAAACCGTTTTATTTAAATAAAGAACAATACTTCCAATTATACCAGTGTAGATCTTCGGGATATACCCATGAGAATACGAGAGACTTATTGAACCATCATTACGAGTTTCCGGTTTGAACTGTCAACACGATTTT
>LQRL01177268.1:8611-19334 GCA_001703475.1 Hydroides elegans
CTCATTTCGTACGACGTCAAATCGACGTGGGCGCAACGTCCTTTCCTTGACCTTGATGGCACACTACCTTAATATGACTCCTATTTAGAGCGTCGCTATTTTTTATCCATCATTTTTGTGTTGATTTTAGAATGACGAGTAAATATACTGGAATCGATGGGTATCAGAACATTATTGGTGGATACAACAAACGCCTTTTTCTTAACAATTCACTTCCTGATTCACTGTTCAGATATTCATCAATTTGGAGAAAGAGATTGAGAGCAAGGGAAAGAGAAAGAAAAAGAGAAGAATAAGAGAGAAGCGACGGCAAGCGACAGAGAGAGAGACGTCGGCGACATAATTCAAATCGAAATCCTAATAAATTTATTATAAATTCTTGATTTAAATAATATTGCGGTAAAACATTATTCATGCTCTATATAAAATTTCTTTTGTAAGAGAATGTATTATTAAGTCAGAAACAAATAGCAATGTACTCTGACAATTTGTTTTGCTCGGCAATGTCTCAATTCTTCCAATATGATACAAGAATATGTGATATAGGCTTTCATTGTTAGTAATAATTAAAGCAACTTTAATCTGTAAGAGTTCCTCCATCGCTCTCATCTTATTTACTTTGAGAAAAAATAATAATGTACTCTTTAAATACTAAAAGAAATCGTCTTCAGCGTTCTAAAAGTATATTAATGGCTCTTGTGTGGTTATTTGTGGCGTATACGTACATTAGGCATTCAGACTGTTATTGTGTATTTTACCTTGGAGCATAACGCATTAAGGATGGCATATAGTAAACATTCACGAGAGCATTACCTCCATAAATGTTTTCATCATATATTCTATGTCGTATATGGGTACATTCAAAAGTATGAAACACTGTAAAAGCTCACTCAAAATATGCTTAAAATTAATAATGCACTCTTAAAGAAGATTCTTACGCTTTGTAGTTTACAAAATTTTCTGTCAGTCTGACGACATTTATAAAGATTATATAACATCAAAAATGAAACGATCGAGACAAACCCATATAATACCAGTGTGTAAACACTCTGGTATTAAAAATATTAATTTCATGATATTTCTATTACTGATAGTAAGTGACCCAAAAACTGGTCGTGACTCAAATACTGGTTGTGAGGTCTATATGGGTTGTGAAATATATTCAATCAATTTTAGTGACTTGGTAAGTTCAACTTTAAATTAGCAAAACTTCGAAACAGAAGGGCCATTTAATCATCGAAATGTAACTAAAATGTGATAGTATTTCTTGAATCTTGAATATTTGCCAACTTGGGTTTTATGCATGTTTTCATAAGAGAGTGGGTATACATTGACATTTATCTTAATTTAAATTATGATAGTATTTATCAGTATTAAAAATCTTGTGCATTCCTAACTCGGGTTCATACATGTATTCATAAGATAAGTAAGCCTAGCCGGGGTTAAAACGGCAAATATTCAATTCGAATGGGAATTATAAAGTAAATCAAACAAATACAATTTATACAAAATATTTTATTAATGAACATGGTTTACTGTATCACATGACGTTGCGAGTGAAATGAAATGAGAAATGTGTTCTACACACGCACACACACCAATATATATTCGCATACAAACCAGTTTTTATACCATGAATGTGAAGTAAGGTAAACCAACACACACAAATGCATGTGAGGCGATGTAAGATGTACTGCTTTTCGAATCTCTTAAAATATAAATGGAATGTTCCCCCTTTTCAAGACTATTGTTATTATATACAACCAGTATAATGAATATAAAAGTAATTCTGTATCAAGCACAAACGGAAAACGCTAACAAATTCGTAGATAAATATCTCCCCAGAAACAGACTTAAAGGGTAAACATAAATCAACAACAAAACATTGAAACTACCAAGAGAACATGCTAAAGATGTAAAACTCGATTTTAAAGCACACTGTTAATAAACACCACTAATTTCATAGACATAATTTGCATTCAAAGTTATAGATGTTTTCATTTTCTGACATTCTGGTAGAGAATTCTAACGAAATGCTCCTGACTAGTTATGTTAGAAACCTTATGATACACAGATCTTCTGTATTTTAAGTTTTGAGAGTACAAAAGTATAGACCTGTTTCGAGAAATGTGTCTAGTTCTAATAGTAAATGCTGATAAAACTTAAATGTAAAAGTTGTAAAACATCTTTTCGATATCACTCGATCTAAATGAAACTAAATTCATACCTACATTACAAATTAAACTATAAATAATTTTAACAAAATTCCGATTTACTAATATAGCTAGATATCACACCAAATGAGCTTGATTAAACACACTTTTAATAAGCAAACTTCATAATTTGTAATTATATAGTGTCCATGTCTTGATATAGCACACAGTACATTCCATTGTTTTTTTTTTCAAGTTTTTATTATACAATCCCTGTAGATGATGATTTGTGTGATAAATGGGTGGTGACGACGACTTTGTGTGGCTCACTATAGCTCAATATGTTCCATTCGGTCGCTATCCTCTTCCTGTTAACACATATTATCGTTCAAAGATAAGAATATTGGCGAGCGCGAAAAAAACTTACAAGTGTCAAAAATATATGACGGTAAAATGTGACTTAAAATGAATTCATTGAAGGCATAGAAATATCCCCGAAATACGATATTTCGTTTAAAAAATATTTGTTGTATTGTTTAATATCAGGGCTATATCGATGCTTTCTTGTATTGGAATCCGATGCTTTGGCCTTGTTTTCGTGTTCGCTTTATTTATTGGTGTGTTCTAGCGTACTATGACCTTCCAACCTAATTTTCGCTCGACTACATTTCCTGTGTTTGTATCTTGAGATTATTGTGTCTGGTTCACGCAAAAATACAATAAAACAGCTCATGATTTATGGCTGGACACCTGGTCTTGTTATCGACTGTATTTACTCGCTGTATGAATACAGGTTTTGAATTGTTCCATCAAAATATAAGCTACCTGCAGCTTTTGTGTCGTATAAATATATATGTTTTTTTAACCAAATTTATTTTCATTATATATTATTGTTAGCTGCATGCAGTAAACAAGTTTTAAGGTAGGAATAAAATAATATCTAATGTAGATAAAACACAGGAAAGTGAGTCACTTCTTTTTCTGTCTTTTTAGGAGGGGAGGTCACATCAAAAACAATCAAAAATGCATGAAATACGGCAACATTTGTTTTTCAAGCGTTTAGTCCAACCAAAGCAAGACGAAAACATCGGATGCGCAACGGCCTTGATCTTAAAACTATATAAATATTAAAATAATAAATGAAGTGTTATTAAGTTATCTAATCTATTGAAACGATTTAACAAAACGTTTCTGTTCTTAAATCTATGCTTACTTTAATAACATTTATTATATAGTTTATTATACCGACTTTTTCAAACAGTTTTTCAAAGAAAAACTAAAATATTGTTTATGGCCACAATAAAAGTAGTTTTTTTTTAATTTTTGACTATTAAAAACTTCTTATAAAACGTTTAAAATCGCTACCCCTATTGTTTCCTGTCATATTTTAATTTGAAATTCAGTTAAAATCCTATTGAGATCAAAGTGAATTATATTCCAATTGAGATTCAAATCAAATTAAAATCCAATTAATTTCCAATTAAACCCCAACTCACCGCCTCCTCATCGACCTCCTCATATTCCTCATCCTCATCGGCAAACTCCTCTTCATCATCGGCGTCATCGTCTTCCTCTTCCACGTCCTCATCCCATTCTTCAACCTATTCGGAATACAAAAGTCATGTTCAGTGTTTGATATTTCTAAGGACTTTGGATAGAATATCTTTAATATTATTTGAATATTCTTCGTCATCATCGTCTTCCTCCTCGACGTCCTCATCCCACTCTTCGACCTATGGGTTAAGAAATGCAAAAATGCAAGATCCATTATCAATATTTCATATTTGTTGAAAGAATTTTGGAGCAATTTCCTAACTATTATTTGATTATTCTTCGTCATCGGCGTCATCGTCCTCCTCCTCAACGTCCTCATCCCACTCTTCGACCTAATATGGGTAATACCAAATGAACCATTATTTAACAAATTTTCACACAAACATGAGTTAGATAGAATCTTGAGTTTTCTGTATCTCATTATTCGAGCCACATGGGTGATATGCGACATCACACTTCAAAATTAACGTTGTTTTACAAAATTTACACGTTAAAATTCAGTATAGGCCTACATTGTAGTTTATTACAAAATATTATTTATAGACTTCGTGAAAATTTTCGATGAGCATATTTTTTATATAGGTCTACATTTAATCATGCTGTTCATTTTTAGATATTAACCTTCACAGCTAATTTTCAATCGAGCGAGTTCAGCATTTTAACATCAAGAAATTCCCAAGACATCATATTAGGTAGTTTGTTCATTAATATGTGTCATACCTTTTCTTCGAGGGAGACACCCATGCTCAACCTGAGCATCGTCTCAATCTCGTCGGCAAACTCCTGTGAGTTCTGCAGCATGAATCCGGATCGGATCACAGCCGTGTGGAACAGAACTGAAGCCAAGTCCTTTGTGGTTTTGTCATCTTTGTCTTCGTCTACTTTGTTTTTGAGTTCCTTGATAAGGGGATGGCGCGGGTTGAGCTCGAGGGTGCGCTTCTGGTTGCGGTAGAAGCTGTGGGAAGGAAGGATATAAATAATAAGATAGATTGCATAAAGAAGAAAACTGGTTTAAATCATCTTCAAGAAGAGCGGTTCTAAACTGTGACAAATATGACCATCATAAAATGATTTTTCGTTAATTTTATATTTCAGGTATTTGACTTTGTTTAGTTCTTGGTTTTAATCATTACAGGTTATGATATTGACAACTCGTAAAAAAAATTTTGGGTATAGAATATAGAATCATGAAGATACGATGCTATCAAATCGACGTCATTATTAGACTTGTCTTAAAATGGAATCAAGATCAAAGTTGATATGATAACCAAAATGTATATCCACTAACTTTTGCGTTGGATCCTTGCTCTTCTGGTATGCCTGCGATGTCATGATCTTCTCCATGTTGCCCGACCAGCCATAGGTACTAGCGACAAGAGCACAGGGTGATGTAGTTAGACGTTCTGAGAGAACGGCCTTCTCGATCTTGTCCGACAGGGCGTCCTCCTTGAGCCACTCGGTCAGCGGTTTGTATTCTTCTTCGAGGGCCTCGAGGCGCTCCTGATTGTTATAGAAAATTAGGTAAATGATGTAGGATTTCGGATTTGATTGTTTGTCATAGAAATTGCATACAGCCTACATATAGATAAATTGGTCACATCTTTTTTTTATCTAATGGGTCTCAAAGGCACTCTAGAAGTGAAAGCGAAAATATGGCAAAGATATCAATCGGTTTCATGAATCTCGAATTGGCTTTGTTGGGAAAGCTTACTATCTTAAAAATCTATTAAAATCTATCTTATTGTACTCTTGTTTCATATTTTCTATGATTCTTTTTTTTTATTTACAGAGTGCAACGCGCTCCGAGATGGGTAATCGTAACGCTATATTTCAACTCATAAAACGAAAATTTCTTATAAATTTCAGTAACTTCCATTTTATGATGTTTTGATTTGTTTTCATCTCCCTTACCTTGGCAGCCTCGCTATCATCCAGCTTCACACCCTCCTTGGCCACATTCTGGAACTTCTTGCCCTCGAACTCGGGCAGTGACTGGATGCAGTACTCGTCGACGGCCTCTGTGAGGTACAGGACTTCGTAGCCCTTCTTCAAGAGACGCTCAACGAATGGCGATTGCTCAACCTGGTGATGAGACAAAATTTTTAGATAATATCTTGCAAAATGAACGGTTTTATGTCATAATTTGCCAAAATATGAGAAACGGCCTCTGTGGCCCTTCTTCAGCAGGCGCTCAACGAAGGGCGATTGCTCAACCTGGTGAAGCGACAAAATATGTTTATTATATGTTGCAAAACGAACTGCTTTATGTCATAATTGGTCAAAATATATAGGCGACGGTCTTAACAACAAGTCAGCGCAATATAATTACGATATGAGATAGACTTTTACATAGTTTCTTAATATGAACACGTTTTTTTTTTAAAATTTTCTATTTCGACCCGTTGTACATATAAGTTCGTCATAATTATAACTTAAAAAATTATTAATCTATGCCTCGATTTTATTGTAACTTCCACCAGTCAAGTGGAACCTAACAATTATGAATCCAAACAAACGAAAAGAAAAAAATGTCCAAAGATATGGAAGTTTCATGAAACCGCTACGTTGGCAAGTAATATATATATTTGAACTTTAATTTTAGCTATTTCGTTTCTTTTTTTAACAAGAACTTAAAGCTTTACAAGAATACTGGTAGTGTTATTACCTCTTCACGGCTGGTGCCCGCTACGAAGTAGATGTGCTCCTGCTTCTCCTTCATGCGCTCCATGTACTCTTCCAGTGACGTCATATCCGACTCGGAGTTGCTTGAGAAGAAACGGAGCAGTTTGGCCAAACGGGTACGGTTCGAGTGGTCCTCGATCACACCCAGTTTGATGCTGAAAACATATTGTAAGTCAAAGTTAGCTTCATGATAAATTAGGGCTTTTAAAGTGGTATGAGCAATGAAATGCAAAGAAATGATTGCCTTGAACTATATATTATACCTAATAATTTGGTCACCTGCCTTAAAAGATTTTAAAATAATCTCTGAAATACTTATCTTGATGATGTATTTTTCTGCGATTACCGATTGAAGAGACATACGCTGTGAAATTTAAACCTCGTAACTCATGCTTTTAATATTCGGAAGAAGAAGTCAAAAATAGCTTGAGCATTAATTTAAGATGGCTACTAATAGGCAAATCATCCTATCCCCCTCCACCCATCACCCAAAGCAATCTAATGAAACACAAGAACTACTCACTTGGTGCTGTACTCCTTCCAGAACTCGCCGTACTTGTCGGCGTCGATCTTCTTGATCATGTCCAGGGTCTTACGGACCAACTTCTTCTTGATGACCTTCAGGAGCTTGTGCTGCTGGAGGGTCTCACGGGACACGTTGAGGGGCAAGTCATCGGAGTCGACCTGTATAGAAAATTACAAACCATGAATTAATTTATATTATAGCAATGTATAGGTTACTTAACGTACCAATCATTCAAAGGGGAGAGTAGTGTTGGTTGCCTTCCAGTGGAAATGATTCATAGTTGACCTACATTGCAGATAGAGTAAATGGAGCAATTAATTCTTGAAACTCATTTCATTTCAACTCTTTGATTTAAGAAAGACGGATGCTGTTTCAAATTTTCATTTCGCTTTTAAGTTTTGACATGCTTTAAACCTATCATAACACTTCGTCTATTTATGTAGTTAGGTTTTAGGAGAAGTCAATATAATAAATTCACATAGTTCTCCTGCTCTATATCGCCTAATACTGACCATGCCGCGCACGAAGTTCAAGTACTTGGGCATCATATCCTCAAAGTTATCCGTGATAAACACACGTCGCACGTACAGCTTAATCTGGTCCAATTTCTTTCCATAATTCTGGAAGGAATCGGCGGGTGCGGTCTTGGGAACAAAGAGAATGGATTTGAAGGTGACTTCGCCCTCGGCAGTGAAATGCGTGTGTGCCATGGGGTTGCTGGAGTCTTTGCTGAAGTTCTTGTAGAATTCGTCGTATTCTTCGTCTTCAATTTCAGCGGGCCTGGAAAGAGAAAGAAAAGAAATAATGTGAAGATGCGCTTATAAAGAAATGATGTAAATATTAACCATTTTTATAGTCAGTCTTGGCGCTGGACGATGGCCGCTGGCTCCCGACAGTAACATTTCAGTCGGACCAGTAACTCTTTGAGGTTACTGTCCGGGCAGGCCAGAAAAATATACGGAAAGTTATGATTTAAATACTCAAGTAGAAGATGAAATTATGTTATGATTTAATAATGAATATTTAACGTCGGATCAGTATGAACTCGACCAGGTCAGTAAGTTTTTAGGGTTATTTGTCTTTTCTTTATAATAATGGAAACGAAATCATATCAACACTCACTTCCTAGTCCAGATGGGCTTGTTATCATTGACCAGCACCCAATCCCACACGGTCTTCTCGACCTCCTTGGTCTTGGGCTTATCCTCTTCCTCTTCATCCTCAACTGTACCCTCTTCATCCTCATCATCGGTAATCTCCTCCTCAGCCTCGTCTTCGATCTCGTCGTCATCGAGGGGAACCTCCTCCGTCACGGTCTGTGGCGCGAAAATAAAATCGATTAATTTGCGCAAAAATAAATATGAATATATTATTATCAACTTCGGTAATTTTAATTCATACAGAAATTAATCAGATTTAAAAGATCGACTGTTTCCTCGGTCTTTGTCTGCAATGAGATAAGAGAATATTATACATTTATATTTATTTAAATTTTTAATCCTCGACAGTTCCCTCTTCATCCTCATCATCGGTAATCTCCTCCTCAGCCTCGTCTTCGATCTCGTCGTCATCGAGGGGAACCTCCTCCGTCACGGTCTGCGGCGCGAAAATAAAATCGATTACATGGCGCGAAAATAAATATGAATATTTTATCATCAACTTCGGTATTTTTAATTCATACAGAAATTGAGTAGACTTGGACGTTCAACTGTTTCCTCGGTCTTAGTCTGTAAGGGGATAAGAAAACATTAATATTTGTTATTTTTAGTTTCTTTTCGAGACAGTTCCCTCTTCATCCTCATCATCGGTAATCTCCTCCTCAGCCTCGTCTACAGGAGTTGGAGAAAAAAATCAAGAACGTGTGTTAATAAATGCGAAAAGCATAGAAGACTATATTTTGACAAACATGTACTTATTACAAACCGTCAGCTTTCTTCTTTGAAAAGTTCGTCCTTGGTTCGGTCGAAGTGTAAAACTAACAATTGTTAAAAATGACGAAAGAACATATCAGCGGCTGCCGTATAATTGAATGAGGGGGCTGCATAAATACTGATTTCTAACATTCATAATCTGTAATAGATGGCAATGTGACATGATTGAGAATTAAGTTTAAATGTTTTAACAGAACAGAAGGCCATGTAAGCAAAACGACAACCATGTGAGCACAACAATCAACCTCAGTCTCGAAGCTCACATTTCTACAGATATGAATTCAACGATTAACGAGAAAATCCTGCAATAAAATGAAACATCATTTAGAAAAGTAAATGTTTACCTTGCTATCCCAGAGGTAGATATCGAAATTGATGAACTGCGAGTATCTTTTGACAAGCTCCCTTATTTTAGTTTGCTCCAAGAACTCTCCTGCCTCCTCTTTCATGTGCAGCGACACAGTTGTACCACGTCCCAGCGAATCACCACGTGGATCCTTATTGATGATGAACGAATTCGAGTCGGAATCCCAGATATGCTGCTCGTCGTCATTATGCTTTGAGGTGACCACAACGCGATCGGCGACCAGGAACGCGGAGTAGAAGCCCACACCGAATTGACCAATCAGATCGCTCATATCGGCGCCCGAGGATTCGCTCATTTTGCTGAGGAATTCCGAGGTGCCCGATTTGGCGATTGTACCGAGGTTGTTGGTGAGATCGGCGCGCGTCATACCGATACCCGTGTCGGTGACGTGGAGCATGTTGTTTTCTTTGTCGGCCTGTAAACATTTGACATGTATAGTCTTATACATTTATACATGTATGTTGAGCTGGTTTGATAAATGTTATCAAATTGCTATACTATTTGATCGTGACATATGTATTTTTAACAGAAGCATATAACTCTTATGTCATGTGTGTATGCTATTTTACTAGACAATTTAAATAACGTCAAGATAACGTTTTGATAACAATTTAAATAACATTTAAGTCACAAAATAATCGTTAAGGCGTTATAATTCTACTGATGTATCCTAATCGAATAACACCGAATTTTTGCGATTATGTAAAATTAAAATGTCCTATCATATTATGATTCACTGGACTAAATGTAGGCCCTCTAGCTGCAACTACATTCCAAATTTCAAGAATCTACTCCTATCCTTAATATGCACAATGCTGAGAATGGAAGCCGATTTCGAGGCTAAAATCGGCTAAGTCCCCCATTCACTTTACATGGTGGACTTTGCCGATTTTAGGCTCGAAATCGGCTCCCATTCCCAACATTGTTCATATTTAGGATAGGAGTAGATTCTTGAAATTTGGAATGTAGTTGCAGCTAGAGGGCCTACATTTAGTCCAGTGAATAATAATATGATAGGACATTTGAATTTTAAATAATCGCAAAAATTCGGTGTTATTCGATTAGGATACATCAGTAGCATGTTCTATCAAACAACAAATAATATTTAAACCGGTAATTTATTTTTCAAAGTAAAAATTACTATTTTGTCGCTATTTCGTATTTTCTTCTACATGTATATTAATTATTACAGCACTGACCTTGATTTGAATATAGAGCTTGTCGCCGGCCTTGAGGGCGTCCTTCTCGGTGAGCGACAGGAAGCGGATCTTGTCCAGGGCATCGGACGAGTTCGAGATCAACTCCCTCAAGAAGATCTGCAACATAGAGAATATTAACGTTAACATTTGATTATTTAAGTCAAAACAACTTTTGATATGCATAACACATGAAATCAATTCCCTTAAGAGGATACCGGTGTAACGGTTTCAAGCTACCCCCCTAATTATTACCTCCCCGGTAATCTCAAACCGGTTTCAAGCTACCTCCCGGTAATCTGATACCGGTTTGA
>LQRL01177270.1:1662-26032 GCA_001703475.1 Hydroides elegans
GGTAATAAGGACCGTATTGGTATAATTTTTGTTTGAATTTGTGGTCATTTTCCCCAAAAAATCATAAAGAATTCAAACAAAAAAATCCAGGATACAGGTGATTTTGCCTACCCCCTTCTCATTTGGAGGCATAAATCAAATCCGAAAATATGTTCTAGAAGTATGAAACATTTTTTCCTGTATTGGAAATTGGTTGCGTTCACGAAAATAAAAATATGCATTGAAATTGGTCAAATTTTAAGAAAGTTATGGATCGAGGTACCCCGGATACAGCAAATTGTGGTGTAATTGTAGAATGACTCTTATGTAAAGTAATCACTAATTGCTTGTGCTAACAATAAAAGATGACACTACAAAACATGGACAACCCTGGATAATGTCTAATTTTAATTAGAATAACATTTGACTGCGACATTTTAGTAATGCTCAAGTTACATGATTTTATGATGAACTACATTTTTCTGAATTAAAGCTGCTCATTATAATTATTTGCCCAAAAATAAGAGCTAAGAAAATACTATCATTCATATTTCGCTTGTTTCCAATATTAAGAGCTCGCAGTGTTCTTGACGAGAGATTATTTGGGATCCAACTGGGATTTGAGCTGTCGATTTATGATTCATTTATGTGTCTTAGTAGACAGTTTCCTTATTCCTAAACCAAATCACAAGATTTTGTCACCTCAATCCTCTCAAACTTGATATTCTATCCACTCATTAGTACCAACATTTGTATTTTCGGAACTATATCCCCCTCCGTCTTTTATGGCATCAAATTGCAATATATCAGTGGGTCGTAAGGGGAGTGGTCGTTAAACCCAAGTTATAAGCCCGTCAACTCCATTGCTCTCCTCCTCGAGTCTCCTCCTCACATTAGGCACCTAACCGCATTAGCGTTGTCATCGTCCGTGTGATCGGAATTCCTCCCAAGGGTGGATGGTTACCCGGACAATAAGGGGCCGTTGGCGCGATGTTGGTAAATGCGGTGGAGACGTAACAGAATGTTATCAGAATCGTGGTATTTAAAAGGATGCCTGCCTTGAAATACTAGTATTATAAGTTAATTAATTTATTGAATTCTCGTACCGATCAAACATATCAAATTTCTTTGGTTACCTTTTATAATTGTATTCTCGTACCGACAATATACCAATTATATCTAAGGTTTAATTTTCACTATAATTACTTTCAAATCGTTTTATGGCATATCAAACAGGCTGGGATAAAGGCCGATATAACGTAACGCTCGCTAGGATTATATTATAATATATTATATGGTAACCCTGGAGTTCAAATGAGCATCCATCAAGGTAATAAAAATAAGTTATAAACATAATAGTTTATGTCTCTTTCAAAATGGAACCTTAACGTTAAGTGATTGTAAGTGGTTGGAGAAGTTGACAACTATTATTTGCCTAGTTGTATATCTAATGGATAGTATGCCAACACCTTTATTCTATATCTTATTCTATATCTTTTCATTGAATGCCATGCTGTATGGTCCTGTATGGTAATTAAACTCATTATCATAAATAGTATGTCTCGTTTAGTAATTGATTGATGAACTGCTTATTTAGGGCTGAGTCGGGATCGGATGTTTTACTTCGCGACACCCAAAGTCGATACCCAACCCGATACCTTACCCGAAATTCTCCCAACATGATTTCCCCCAGGGTTTCATTTTTGTTTTCATCAGGATTTACTGCTATATTATAATTTAGTATAGAATATCATAAATTCTATCATGTTAATTCTTAGAACCAGTATCGGAACCAGCCCTGCCATTGAAAGAAGAGGTTATTCTTTGAAAATAAAACGTGTACATAGATTGTCCTGGTACGAGATATGATAATGAGCATATACGCTCACTGATGTGATGTAAACCATCGCTGATGGGGTGAAAATGTGGGCTGATGTCTCATCAAGAGATGGCAAAGGACTAGAGTTTTGAGATCTATGTTATTTTTGTTGGTTCCGTCTACAAGAGGGGATACAAATAAGTTCATGCATGTTTTGATGCTTTAGCCCCTCCTGTAAGTAGGGGCTAAAAGTATCAAATCGACGGTCGCGTAAGCGACACACAAATCAAACGACAATCGAACAGTGGAAACTTTGGGGCACACGATTTCCAACTTTATATAATAGGATCCCACATACGAACACAAACGCCGTGTGCGAAACGTTATGCCAAGACAGTTGGTATGAAACACCATGATTTCACCTGAGCGCAGACGATCGGGTGCTCTGCTTTTGACAAAGATCTACAACGACGGTCGCATACCCTTTAGGTGCACCAATATCTAATAGCTATATAACAATGAACATATCTATTCATAAATGTGTCTGCCATTGTTATAGTTATCGCTAATATATGTCGACGACAAAAAACATATCTCCTAAAAAAGTGGGTCATATCATTATCTATTGAAATAAACAGTCTGAAAATAGACATGTTGATGCTCCGATGCCGTGCCACGGTGCGTTACGTTTATATATCTCGTTGTGACGCCCTATTATTCTCGCCGTCATTTCTCAGGATTAGACCTGCTAATTGATACAGATGCATCGATTTGCTCACGCAATGCGACCTTGTTTTTTTAGGTCTAATTAAGTAGGGTGGGTTGACTTTTGTAGGGAAAAGCTACTATACCGTCTGAAGATTCTGGCTCCAATTTTGTTTTCGGGATCAAATGTTTGTCAACAGGTTTGTTTGATATCGTGATGATTTGTTTCAATGAGAATATTATATAACAATAATAATAATGATATTGTGTGTCACAAATAAAAAGAACTCAGGCGCGGATTTAGAGGGGGCGCACTCGGCGCGCGCCCCCTGTTCGCCCTTATATGTTATACTAAAAATATAGTTGGCGCCCCCCTGTTCGGGCCGATATTTTATACTGTTGGCGCCCCATTGCTCAATATTTTCTGGATCCGCGCCTAGAAATGCGTCTAACTTGTCTAACTTATATTCTCGTGATTCAATTTCAAAATGTTGTTTTCGATGAAGGTTGTTGAAACATAAACATATGCGTCTTGTGCCCAATCTTGAATCATAAAGAACCTTGTATCTATTCTCCTACTCCTACTCCTATTCTCCTACTCCTACTCCTAGACAGAGCTCTAATGATACATATTTTTCCCCTATTCACCTAACTATGATGGGGACATTTACATATTAACTCAAAATACGGATTCAATTGCGATCCAAGGTCTTATCGAGGATTAAATAGCCTATTTTGTGGCTAGAATTCCATGGTATATCTTTTTAGATAAATATAAAACATGAAAACTATATCATATCATTAATTGAAAAAAAATGTTCAAAGAATATCTAAAAAGATTCGAGATCCCGAAGCAACAAACACATTCACAGCAACAAGAGCGCATATTTCAATAACCTATGAAACCACAGCATAACTGACTAACTCATATCTTTAACATTAAGATACATGTATATTGTTCTCTCTTTACAGACGCCAAAGCGGCCTGCAAACGCCTGGGCTGCAAATTCATCGAAGTCTCGGTGACTCTCGGCCACAACGTGGACAACCTTCTCATCGGAATCATCAAACAGATTCACTTGAACCCTAAACGCCAATCCCACGATCCTTCATGTACCTCGCCCTCTGCACAAGACGCCGCAGAGGCCCCTCATAGTCCAAACAAGCCAAAGTCCCCGAAAAAGACGAAATCAAAAGTGAACTGCTTTCCCATTCCCAAAGTATTCACTAAGAAACTGTCGCTGAAGTACGTGTCACAGAGCTCGTCGGATTGCGAGAATCTATCAGTGTTATGAGTTTGTGTTGACTGCATTGACTGATACATTTTTTATTTGTTTTTGTTTATTGTAAATATTTGGTGGTATACATTTCTATCAATGCCGATTACAATATTCAATGGTATACATATATCATCAATATTCATATACAATCACTATACTTATGGATCTACTGAAGATTTAAGGATCTATTCAGTTATTGCCTTAATGCTATATATATTCTGGACAGGAATAGTTTTCTGAAAGTGGATAAAATACATTAAATTATTAAAATGTGTCACATTGATAACGTTGCATAAGGTTTAGTAAAAAAAGTATATATGACCAAAGTATGCGGTTTTTTTAAAGTAGATACTACAGTAATTGTCATTTTATATGCCCCTGCATCAAGGGACGGAGAGCGAACTGAATCGAAATACACGTAATATTATGCAATTTTGTTATAACAATTAGCAGAATATATGAAAATATTCACTCAGATTCAAATTGAAAGATAACTATACAATGTTTAAGATTTCAGAATTCCTTGGACAACTGTAAGGCTTTCCTTTTCTTACTTTCCTCTCCTGTTTCTTACTTTGAAAATGGCTGGGGAAAAATTTAAAAAGCATTGGGAAGGAATATAAATATAATTAATATAATGTTTTAATTGATTGGTGCTTGAATAAGTGTTGAATATTTCTCTAGTTATGGTTCAACAATATAACTTTTGTAAAGTAACGTCGTAAACATATTGTACAAAATAAATTATATTCTATTAGCTTTCCTCGTTGAATTAACAAATATGTATATAGATTTTGTTTTGAATGTACACATGAAATGCTCGAATTATTCTTGTTTCCATTCCTATCTGATAACTTCACTAAGAGCAACATAGAAAAGTTTGCTTAGACGTTAGAGGTCAAAATGCACTCTAGTCATACAATTGCAAATGCAAGTCAAATTGCCGAGATATACGAGTAAATTTTATTCGAGATTCTATACAAAATAAATATATAACAAGTATGAACAAATAATTCCATACAATATACAAACCACAGACCAATAGGATGTAGTAAAGATATTTTTCAGATCTACACATAAAATATTTAACTGAACATCAATACAAAAACGTATATGAAACGTTTATAACAATATATAATCTACATGTATTTATTTCCGTTTACAATGTATCATGCTTAAACGAGAAAAAATTGTTAAATGGAAAATATCATAATTAATCCATCAAAATGGAATGTACGAGCAACAAATACCCTGACAAAAAGGCTTCATGTTTTCAAAAAAATAAACATGAATCAGATCCTGTCTCTTGATAGCAATTTGTTGTTACTAGAGAAAATGATTTCTTACGAACAAAAGAGTTTTTTTATACCCAGTCTCTTGACTATTGTCAATTGATAACTTTTACATTAATTTTAAATCGTGTGTTATTATCAGTTTTCTAGATTGAGTCACACAATAGAGAAAACCATTTCACTAGATTCCATAAGTGATTAACCTAATCATGTCAACACATCATCCGCTAAATCAATTACTCGTTTATAAGTACTCAATTTTAACAATCTCAATACGCCAAAAATGCATTTTGTGTATTAAAGAACGATCCCCGATCCACTCTTCTCTTTATAGATTACTCTCAAAACCATACACTAAAGGTACATGCAAATGCGTAAGTCACTCATCTAGAATTCACTAGACTCTATGTTTTGAAAAAAAGGCACTACAGCCCCACCCCCTATCAACTGTTCACTGCCACATACATTCGTGTATCACTACGCAAGCAAATTCTCTCTGCTTCCAAGCCGCGATCCTACTCGGGAGGCCATCTGCGATTTAAGGGCTTCTTCCGGTTGACCAACCAAGCCCTCCCACCGTCGCTCTTCCAGTCCCACGCAACCAGCGGTGGCCGTGGCGTGTACCCAGGGCGCCAACGCGTGGCACTGACTCACAAAGCTGAAAACAAACATATTTTGTTGGCATTTAGGAAATGCATAAAGTTGTATGATTTTTGGCGAATTGAAATATTTTACAGAACAAAAATACTTCTTTTTCAAGGTTTCAAATTTGGATGTATTTCATCTCTTGTGAAAACTAAGTAATCATCAAGATATAAACGTCATGTGTATACTACTGGTGCATTTGTTTCAATTTTTTCTAAGTATCTTAAACGAGCAAAACACAAGTGATATTCTTTATGATCATACTTGGTGCAATATTTTACTATATATCTTACGTTTGCTTTGGGTCTTCCTCACGCCAGTATCCGTACGGCTTCCAAGTGATATAGTCGAATCCGGGAGCCGCGCGATTGTAATCTGTAAAGCTCTCCCTGTAAATTAAACAAAAATTTGTTTATACAACGTTTAGTTACGGTGAAAAAGGATCCATCATTTCCTTGATGTCCTTCATGTCCTTGATGAAGAATTCCATTTGCCTGATCGAATATGGCGTATATAGTTGCAATCCTAATATCGTAATCCTAACGTCTTCACACAAGCTACTTGCCAAATAAGATTACTATAAATTTGGTGAAATGTTGTAGCCTGGTGTCACACCAGGCTAGAATACTTCACCAGTGGTGTGTGTTGGCCACTTCAATTGGTCGGATATTACTTATATACATTTCCAAACATAACTCGTATGTATTCATAGATCAAATGATTGGTGAATAAGTGTAGCCTGTGTAATGAACATGATCACACGCTCAATAACTCGATTTTAATATTATTATGTTGCGTTGATCTCATAGGCTGAAAATAGAGCAGTGTACTCGCACAGTTATTAGCATTTTTACTATTTTACTACAAGGTGGCCGAATTCGGCCGAAACTTTCAAAAGCAACATTTACACGCTTTAATTTGAGCCTATAAGCAAGTCATTATGACCCTCGGTTCAAAAGTAGTCCTAGCCCGTACAAGAAACCTGTGACGGACGGGCAGACGGACGGCTAGATGGAAGTACACATCAACTGTATAGACCCCCAACTTTGGGGTTGGGGCCTTATTAAATTAATTTGTTCATATCGCCACCCTCGTAATCATGAGGCATTAAACTGACAGTTTCAAGTTTAAATGGCAATATACGAGTCGTATTATCAGGGAAGTTTGATATTTTCCTGGCGAGTTCGAAGCGTAATGGATATGTCGCCCAGCAAGTAATCAGAAAGTCCCTAGTTCAAGCCCCGCTTGAATCACTAGTGATTGACTGGTTTAGTCAAAACGGGCTCCTCATATAAAATATGGGTATACGAGTAATGACCTTCGCACGGGATGTAAGACTGGAAGTGCTGTGTACATGTCCTGTCCCTATCTTTCATTGTCTTATCGAAAAGAGCAGGGGAAACCGGAACAGGAGAAGACTCTATTCCTTCTTCGGTCAAGTGCGATACAAGGGAGGCTACATGGACATAAGACGCGATATGGAAATAGAACAAATTTTAAAATATGACCTTTGAAATTTTGTTCCATTTTCATGTCGGAAAAAAAAATATTTGTAGCGTCCCTTGTAACTGGACATAAACTGGACATAAATGAGCGCTGAATTTGAAACTGTCAATTTTCTTTTTTGAATAAAATGTTTCAATGTTTCAATCATTATCAAAATATACATTAGACATCTGTTCATGATTTTGTTGACTTTGAAACGAAATAATTTGCACGATGTGAAAGAAATTTGACTTTTTAAAACTCAGCGCTCATGTGTGTATATGTCCAATTCATAATTTGTCCGGCCGTGTAATTTCTTTTAGGATGTCAGACCTCACATAATTTATCTTATTATATATAAGTTATTTTAGTGAACTGCACATCTACAAACAATTTAAGTAACATTCAACACGACGCACGCCATCGGCGCGATACTCTTTGGTTTTGCCAAGAAAACGGATAGATGCAGAAGTAAACAGGTAAATTTTGGGTTAGACGATGAGCGATAATATCATGAATTGTGTATACCTGTAGTTGTGAATTCTTTGTTTGAATGCGTATAATTCATCTGGCTTCATCTGTACTTCTTCCTTTTTACTATATTTCTTTGTTTTATCCGAACGAAAGGCATCCATAAGAAAATCTATTAAAGACATTTTGAAGTTTTTTTGTTTATATTTTCCCTTTTCTATATCCGGTTAAAATACCTGTGTGGGGCCGTATTTTTAACTATTTATATCCCGGTTCTAAACTATATATAATTTTGGTTATGATAAATGACAAATATATGCACTGTCTTGTGCTACTGAAACTAATTTCAAAACCACCATTTTGATTATATAAAAAAAAATGAAAGCTACATTTCCCACTCCATAATTTTAACTTTATAAAATATAGTCATTAATTTATTATTATCTGCAATCTTTTCGTTTACGAAAATATGCAGATATTGCAATCAACCGATAAAATTCAATTTGTTCCCGTGCATAGATTTTCTATATATTACAAATCATAACACACCCTTATATATAAACATTAATATAAAAGAGCTATCGAACGTGGGACATAGGATATTTTGATAACGATTTTATAAATGGTAAAGAAGATATTTAACTTTTAAGACACCCACCCCTAAATTTAAATGTCATTTTTTTTCGCCTTGCTGAAACCACTGAGAGGAATCCCTGGCCCCTAATTGGCTCATTACAGGGGTGTGTCACTTATACTGCACACGTCATTGACGTCATCAATCAAGGCTCGCTATATAAAAGCACTGTGACACATAATCGATACTCGTCGTGTCCAGTACCTCACTTCGCTTTGAAGCCAATTATTGTAACTTTATGTTTTAATGAAATATGACATCTATATTGTGGCTCAATTATTTGATAAACCTAGACTATAACAAAGTAGCTTTGTATATTCTGTCTTTATATTGACCTTCAGCTAGATTATATCAAATGTTGAACATTAAATGGGATCGTATTCCATTAGTTATCGAAAACAAAAAATTATGAAACATTATATTCAAATAAGGGAAAGAAAAAGATGCAGATAATTGTGCTTTTTTAGAAGCACACCATCTAGCTAGTTATAATTATTATTAAAAAGTGTGCATATCTTTGATTTATGTGATAATAATTTAAAAACAAATGTTAAAGAGGATCAAAATGTAATCAGATATTTTAATTTAAAACTCACTCAATAAAAAAATACCTTAGGTATTATTATTTTGAGGTTAATAATCAAAAACTATATGGTCTTAAATAAAAGCTTGGTGCAACAAACAACTTATCAATATTTCATTAATATCAAGTCAATTATATGGGCTATTGTTATATTGCTGTCAGGTGTTTTAAATCATATTCTGAAATATGCAGAAAATGAACATCAAATAAATAAATGAAAATAAAAATAAACTGTCTGCGTGTGTATTTTTTTTCTTTTTCCTTAAAATAAAACAGACAATAAAATTGTCTTCACCATATCTTTCGATATATTTGATTTGTTGTTTCAAATCAAAGTTTAGTGCTTTAAAATCATATGAAACGCGATGGATCAAACACTTATTCATTAATATGAAATACTTTTTTTTTCATGAATATAGTTTCAAATTTCTATACAAATCACATGGGTTTTATTATTAAAGAAATTCTTTAGCTATACATTTAGGACGTGATCATTAAAGCGGAACATGTAAACACTGGCATGCTGTGAATAGTAATTAAATGAGGTTTTATTGTAGAACGTTATTTTGTCAATTGATTTAGATTTTAGAAAATCAAGAAAGTTATTTTCATCTTATGATAATTTTTTGAACTTTACAATTCTGCTGATATATCGATAATTGGAGTTTAGATAGAATACCACTTCATTTTCAAGGTTAATGTCAACTTTAATGTCATAACAGCATTAAGACCAGGTAAGTATTTTAAACTAACTATTATCACGTTATGTGTATGTTTTATTTAGAGCGTTGATCCAAATATTCGAACACAAGTTATGATCTGCATGTAAATTTGCAAATTTACAGTCTGTGCAAATTAAATGTCATTTTATAGCTGGATTCGTTGCACATATCCAAGTATTTAAAGCCGCGGTTATACTGAAAAAAGAAGCAACATTTATTTTACGCGACCTGTTTTTAGCCTTATGTTTGTAGCAAGATTGACGTGAGTGTATAACCACCA
Source organism: Hydroides elegans (assembly GCA_001703475.1). Classification (NCBI taxonomy): domain Eukaryota; kingdom Metazoa; phylum Annelida; class Polychaeta; order Sabellida; family Serpulidae; genus Hydroides; species Hydroides elegans. The sequence goes on from LQRL01177270.1 coordinate 11,558, forward strand.
TTTTCTTTAAATAGCTGCTTGATTTACTTCAGTGTACCGGCGGCCTCAGATAACATTTCTAATCTAATAAAATAGTACCATATGTGTCATTAAATACGTTTTTATGCCGCGAGCGAAAAACACTGAAGTCTAGTGGGCATGTTTAATTGATTCCACAGATGTAGATCGATGTCACACTAACTAAACGATTTCAATCCATATGGCTATTTGAAATCAAGATGTTGTTTTAATTAAAAAAATATATACAAAACAGAATATATTTTTCAGGTAGCGGATGTTATCAATTAATGCCATATGGAGTACGGATACAGAGAAACGTCGTATCTGCCCCGAGAACGACCCAGTTCTTGGATTGGACAGCAATCACCATCCGACGTTGGAAAGGTATATGATAATAGTTTTATGTATATCTGAATTATATTTAAAAGAATTCTGATGATGACTACTAGATGAAAAATCGTGGTCATGGTCTAAAATAGACTGCAAGAAAAAATATTCGAATTGCATAGTGTATAAAATATTGCTCTTGCCTAAATCTAATTTCATATCGTAATATTTCCCCAATCCAGTTGTGTGTTTAATGAATTGGAGGACACAACAGTTTTTTTTTGTTTCTTTATTTTTTATATATTTTTTTTACTTTAATATATTCTCATATCGATTGTTTTTATAGTTTTAACAATTTTAACCCAACATTTCATATATCACTCAAATTATTTTGAATAAATATAATTATAATTTCTTTTGTTTTATGTATGTGATTTGATAATTTTCACAAGTTAAAATATCGTTTTATATTCAACAGATCGATTTGAGCTATGTTCCCGGTCTGAATGACACCCACTCAACCATCACAGGTCACGGTTTAGTCACGCCCGTGAATCTTGGGTCGACAAGCAGTCTACGTGGATCACAATGTGTCCTCTACCGGTCGGACGGTTCCACTATTGTCAACACACCTGAACGCCAACATCATGAAGCACCTGTCAAACCCGTGACAGAAAAGGAAATGAAATGGACATTCATATTAGCAATAGTCTCCATATTCCTATTCCCACCTACTGGACTTGTGGCGCTATACTTTGCACGGAAAGCCAAAGTGGATTTTCAGAAAGGAATCGAAGTAATGGATTTGACTGTTCCTAGAAGATATGTGAAATATACACAACGATTAATAATCGCGTCGGTTATTTGTGGAATAGTTATGTACGCGCTCATTTTCGCTGGACTCGGAAGAGCGGCTTACGGTCGTTACAAAGAAGCCGACGATGTTAAACAAAGTTGATGATTTTTTGTCTGTTTTATATCGTTTTGGTTTACTTTGTTTATGTCTTTCTGTAGTGAGCTTATGTCACTATTGGAATTTATAAAAACAATTCTATGTAATCTCCTACGCAAACAAAATTCTGGTTTTACGATATTTTACATATATTTTCTCTACTCAAAATATATCATGCATTTATGTACAGCCACTTATGAAATGTATATATTTGTAAACGAATTTAATAAACGCAGCTATAGATAATTATTATTCAATATTCTATAAAAAATATGTTTATATTGAGAAAACTGTTTCTTGTTTTTTTTACTTCCTCTTAATTTGTAATTTCACCGAAAACGCAAAATGAGAGCTAAACTATAAATCAGTTTCGCGTGGGTGAAGGGTAACCATTGTTGATGCGGTGAACTAATGATAATTACTTCCTCTTAATAACTTTCATATCTCTTTTTATTTTTTGTTCAAAAACTGTACTGACAACACTTTTTGATTGACAGAGACTATTATCACTCTATTATTCGACGATTTTTCTGAATCAATTCGTTTGAAGCACTTTCCTTTGCGTTTAAAACATGTACTCGAAATTAACAAGATTCGAAAATATTATTATTGTAAAAAGCTATTGATCATATTCAAAAACTGCTGTTCTATGTAATGTTTAATACATATTTTATTCCTTGGTTACATCCTATCCTGTGCGCCTGTTTTATCGATTTTTTTTTTCACAATACATGTTTTCAGAAATTGGTTATCTTAAAAACTGCTGCGATTTCTTTCGATGTCATCGTTATTCACTTAAGTGGAGATCAGTCGCGTTTGTGTGCTTAACACTGCACTTACTTTCTCCGAATTGTAAATACTTTTAGGAGTCGGGCATGTCGATGAGTTATCTGAAAGCATGAACCATATTAACAGTTGTATCTTAATGCTATAAAATAAATATTTTATATGTATAAACCTTTTGTGTTCGAGGTTGAACTGATTTTTCAAAGTTTTTTTTCCATCTAGATGGGAATTTCTCGAAACGTTAAACCAAGATTAAACACAAATAATATAGCCTTATAATGTGTAATTCAACAACATTGAACGAAAACAAACCTTCGACTATAAAGTGATCACTGAATTCGATTTGATCGGTCGGATCCGTCTCGCAATAATAGATGCTGCTTTTCCCCAGGGCAGCGTTATTGTTTTCTGAGTTTGACTCTGTGTAATTAATTGAAAGCGATTGCAATATATATCAATATAGAAAGAAATGTAAACATATAGAAAAGAGATATTCATGATAGTCATATTTGAGTTCTATAAACATACGCACATGTTTTGCGCATATACATGTACATGTATCAGTAAATCTCGATCCCCAACCACACATTATTCTTCACCTACTCACCGGGCTCTTTTATCTTTACTATTGAGTAAAATCATTATGAATTCTTCGTTTATCTAGGTACAACCATCATTACCTCTGCGTTTATAGCCACGAATAAAACCGAACCACATGAGGAAACATAGAGCCAGAAGAATTCCACCCGTAACAACCACTGCAGCAGATTCAGCCAATGATATAGATTTGGCTAAATTACAAAATACTGTTTTAATATATTTAGGAAAAAAATACCATCAGATTTATTTTGTGTGTTTGTATTGATCTGGATTATATCATATTTGTAGAATATCACCCACTCGGCAAGGGTCGTCCATAGTACGTCGCATTCGGACGTGACGTTGATAGGACGACCTACTTTGGGTCCGTATGAAAGTTTTCTGGACGTCCTTTTACGTCCCGCCGTCCTTAGAACGTACTCCTTACGTCCGATTCGGACGCGACGTCCCTGTAACGTCTTTTCTACGTCCGCGACAAATAAGGACGTCCGGAAAACTTTCATACGGGCCCAAAGTAGGGCGCCCGCTCAACGTCCGTGGGCGTCTTGCCGAGTGGGCAGATGCAAAACAATATTGGACAAAATTAATAGAAATAGATGTTCTTGATTGCATTATTATTACCTTTTATTTGAGAAATAGCTTTATCTTTGTTTTCTTGTGTTGCTGATCGGTTAAGACCTTCTGTTAGCATAAAAGGAAAACAATCTAACATAAGTTAATAAGAATTAATATTAGATATTTGATAGCATATTGACTTCATTATATTGATTATGTTATATGGAGTATCTCAATGATTAATTTTGAAACTCAGTCAGTGTACATTTGTATATGATTAAATACCACGTCTGTAACCCCCCCCCCCATACCTTGTGCTTGGATGTAAAATGCCTCCGTGTAAACCACTGGACAAGGATCGCACCCGTACCAACCCAGGCCGTGACATGCGCATTCTCCCGAAACATCCTTAGCTTGAACCTGAATGAGTATATAGCCATCGATTGAATAACTAGAAAATGCTCATCTTGGAAATGATAAAAATATATACACTATTCATTTTCAAGGTACATGTAAATGGCAGATAAAGAGATAATAATACAAATCAAAATACATTTTTCGACCGAAAGGTGTAGAAATACTAGATTATATGGCAGTTTTCTCACACATACCCTTATTTTATACGATCCAGTTGAGATATTCCTGAATGCCAATCTGACTGCCTGCAGAAAAAAAGAATAATTAGGTGTTTAAATGTCGAGTAAAAACTAAATATTTTAGTCACGAACATTTTGTTATGATCGTTTATAGTAATTGTTTTAATTTGTTCAATTTTCCCTTTACGTCCTAGGGGAGGTTATATGTTGTGGTAGCGATTCATAGTAGCGATTTATTCTTTGTTTATGAAATATACTGACGTTTTTCGGGTTTTCAACTATCACTAGTGGCTTCTTCTGCACTAGCTTGCCATATTTCTCCTTCCCATCCACCAGCATGACACTGTATTTGTGAACGGCCAAGGTCAAATCAGCGGGCTTGAAGGTAACATTCACCACGCCTTTAGGCCGAATATTGGTACCATTCTCCACATTCAACATTATAGTGACAAGGGAATTACTGTGTGGGTGATTTTTATCTGAAACATTGTTTGTGGATATAACGTAAAGTTAGAAAATGGACGGATGTGATCATACCCAAGCATGCTACATATTTTCTGTCATCTGTCACGTGGTGCTAAAAAAACGACTATTTAGTAGGAAACTGCCTATATAGTCCTGTGTGGTTTCCCACTGAAAATGGGTTCCGTGGGAAATGCTTGTTAAATCTTATTATTATATATTTTCTGAAAGGTATATGTGTGTAGATTATTTTTACACATGTTGCCAATTTTTATCTTGACATTTGATTGGTAAATGTTACGATGGCCGAAAGGTGGTATTTACCAGTTTGGAGCTGGACATTATTTGTTATACACTCATATTTATGCATGTAATTATTAATAGCATTACTTTATTAATGATGAATTTATTTCTCGGTATTAAGCTGATTTAGTAAAATGAAAATTACAAACTGAATTACACGTTACGATGGCCGATAGGTATAATATTTGATCAAATGAGTCGCATATATATTACTTGTCATAAATTGTCTCTTATAATTTTATGTGAGCATATATGAGTATCACATTATCGTTAGTATTATAGATAATTACTTTCCGACATTAAGTGAGATGATTTTATGATGGCCGATAAGTGGTATTTGTATATTAAATATTTTATTTTTGTAATCAACTTTTTACTTGGACATGAACAATATTTAATTAAATATTAGTGAGATTAGGCTCGATAACTATTGTTCCTAGCTCGGCCAACAGTAACGAAATGAAATAACGATGGCCGAAAAAAAGTTTTCATATTTAATGTGTTTAATATACTCGGGTCTTTTTTATACAATTTATACAAAAAAAATCGAATCTCATGATGCACCCACAGACCGATAGCTTACTAAGCAAGACGGGATATACCGGTGGGCATTCCAGTTGCTGCTCTTTGTTTATGACACTTTTTTTCCGCTTATTTTTAGCCTCGGTGTCCAGATTTCAAAATTCTTTAAGTTACGAAATCCTTCAAACCTTTATGCTCAATCACTCTAATTAAAAGCTTAACAAGGAGATAAATGGGTTACGGCGATAGTATATCCCTGTTTTGACCCTCTTCTTATCTGTATCAATTCAAGAGTCTTCTTGCGTGCGTGCTACGACTGTATGTTCTAAGCAAATTCCTTTAATTATTAGGAAATTTTTTTTACCTTAAGCTAGTCTTACAACCGGCCGTACGTGCTCTACGGGCTGTCTACGGGCAAATTTTGAAGAAATCGTACGGGACCCGCACGTTACACGCACGTCACACGTACGTCGCACGTACGGCACACGTACGGGTTTCTGCCCGTAGACTGCCCGTACGTGCCCCGCAGGCGAAAATGTGTATGCACATTTTTTGCTGCGGGCGCTCTACGATCATAGAATCGCAAGTAGTCCGCAGGAAGCACGCACGGAGCCCGTGCGGGACACGTGTGTCCCGTACGTGAACGACTGAAAGGCTACGTGCTCTGCGGGGCTGCTGCGATCAGAAAAATTGTTAAAAAGCTGCGGGGCCCGTACGGGCAACCGCCCGTACGGCCAGTTGTAAGACTAGCATTAGATTTAGCTTAAGCTAGTCTTACAACCGGTGGTACGGGCCCCGCTGCTTTTAAACAATTTTCTGATTGCAGCAGCCCCGCAGAGCACGTAGCCTTCCAGTCGTTCACGTACGGGACACGCACGTGTCCCGTGCGGGCTCCGTGCGTGCTTCCTGAGAACTACCTGCGATTCTATGACCGTAGAGCGCCCGCAGCAAAAAAACGTACATACACGTTTTCTCCTGCAGGGCACGTACGGGCAGTCTACGGGCTGAACCCCGTGCGTGTGACGTACGTGTGACGCGCGGGTGACGTGAGTGTAACGCGCGGGTCCCGTACGGTTTCTTCAAAATTTGCCCGTAGACAGCCCGTAGAGCACGTACGGCCGGTTGTAAGACTAGCTTTAAGCTTTTCTAAAAGCTTTACGAGATTGAATCTGTTAGAAAGCTTTATCATAGTATATAAAGATTGCCTATAAATCTTGACATGTTTAAATTTGTTTTGTGTTACCTTTCTTAATCTTTTCTGATTTTTATATTTTTCACTATCAATTGCTGCGACTTTGCGGTATAGGAGTATGTTAAACAATAGTTTGTTCACGTGAAAAATTAAAACATTTGAGGGCCTCAAATCAGTGTTGTTAACGTTCCATGTCTTAAGTCTCGTAACACATATCGGTGATTGTGTCAATGGAATCAATGGCTTTTCTGACTTTCTGCTCAAGGATTGTCGTGCTTCCTGTGATATCAATTTTTTTAGTATATCCTCATTGATATTCGAATATTATTCTATTTTACAAGAATTTCATAAGAAACTGTTCAGTTAAAATTGCATTGTTTCAAGGATCAATTGACTCAATGTATTTTCGGGCTTTCTTCTTTAAGATTGTCGTGCTTTCTTGTTGATTGAATAGCACCCGTTCAGTTTTATTTGCAATTCAACATTTACCTGCTCTTCTTGATTCTCTAATTAATCATTTGCAATGTAAAGTCCTTGCCCCTCCAGTTGTCACCACTAGAAGATAGACTCGTCGAATAAGTCCCATCAAACCGCAGGTTTGGGTTATACCAATATCATACACGACAACGGCAAAATTAACGCCCGAAACAAGACAATCAATGCTAGAACCTTTCAATTATGTCAGTCTTTCCTGTTCATCACCCGGACCTTTCCTGGAAGTCCCCTTGTCTGTTCATAGAAGCCAGCCAGACTTTTCTGACTGTCAATCCACAAGAATACAGAAATCAGATATAAACATACAAATGCCGTAACATAGATCGAAACTACACTGAGCTGCTTGCTCTGACTACTTGATTAATAACCACAAATCATTTATCATATCTGGCTATCATAGTTACAATTGAATTTTATAATATTATAACACCTCATTCTTTAAAGCATGCTTTTAGCTACGATACATTTATAAAGTAGATGCATTGCATTATCACATAGCAAATGCAAAATAAATTCCTTTTTTACAGTCAAACATCACTTATCGGCCTCCGTAATATGTTTCTAAAGATAATTTAATATTTAATTTTGTCTGTTTTTGTACTTTTTGTTAAAATCAATACCAGAGTAATTAATAAGAAAAGGGAATATTGATTGGACTTTTACATTTCATCTTCTTCTGTTTTGACAAAGGTAACTGTCTAAATCGGCCATCGTAATTGTAATCCAACCCTATTATATATACTTTTGAGTTCTGATTTTCAACTCGTAGTTTTATAGGCATTATCCAATGACAAATAATCTAAATGCAATGTTATCCCTTTTTTCAATAGAAATGGACTTATCGGCCTCCGTAATATGCTTGTTTTACATTTTTTTTGCTATCTATGATTTTGTTAGAATCTTGTCATTTCTATTAGAAAATATAAAAATAAGATTTAGAACAAATAGGATAGTTTTGTCTGCATTTTTCATTTCATTTATGTCTTCTTTCATAATGGAAATTACCTATATCGGCCATCGTAATTTACGAATATATATTTTGAAAATAAAAATTGGCAACATGTTTATTTCAAAAGAGCACCTCAAAACCTTTCCAAAAATGTATGATGTCAAGATTTAACATGGAATTCCCACGAAATGGTAAACCACACCGGACTAATATATTGCTCTTTATTCTTTGAAAAATACAATCTCACTTTTTCAAGAAATTGAGCTAACCTGTGTCTGACGGAAACCTAACAAATCTTGAAAGCGTTTGATGTATTAAGAACTTGGGCTCGGGCAAAGGAAGGCTTTGTGCCTGAAGAAAGTACTGGGATCCCTGAAGTTGGCCGATGCACATGTGAATCTAAAAACAACCAAAATTTACTTTAAATCATTATCAATTCCTATCATCTTGCATCCACAATAGGCAAATATTTAAAAACTCTCCGAAACATGGTAAGTAAATCAAACACATTATTGCACACATCGCCCGATTTCAGTTTTTTAAGCGGGGAAAAACTGCATCGCCGAGTGAATTTTATGGTCCGTGATTAACACATTTCAACGGACAGGCATGCAAACCACTTCGGGCTAATTTAACGGAAATACAATGGCGACATACCTTTTGAGACGGCTTCGGCTTGCAATCAACAAAATGTTTCGTCAGACAACCTATGATACGGTCCATTCGCCAATCGGAAATCTCAACCTGCAGTCCTCGCATGGAATCTATTGTCTCTAGAAACACAGAGATGGAAACAAACAATACATGTCATAGAAAAACTACATTTTACGACTCATATATCATATTCTTTGTCTAAAATAATGAAAGATTAATCGATATGATCCTTGATTAATAATAGTTTAGGAAATGTCCATAATAACCCGGACCCCAAATAACTACACTGTAATGAATAATCTGACGTTTATTCATTCTTTAGCACATGAATCTTTAATAGGTGCACGCTCATAGCGAACCCGGATACGCCAGAGTCATCTCACCATAAACTACGGTCCTCCACAAAGGTCATGCACCACTTGCATCTTTTTTTTTGCCTACTAAATGGTGCCGGACTTTGCTAATACATTGCTCTGTAAATTCCTTTTTATATATATTTTATATGTTATTCATATACCTTGCGTTGGAGTTGTGACAGTGATGAAATGAAAAGGTTCCTCTACTACATGTCCATCACGCGTAACGTTCTGAAAACGCATGTAAGCGTCCATATCAGACGGTTTTGCTGGTGGCAACGTACTGGTTTCCCCATTGCACTGCCCTGTGAAAACAATATTTAAAACAAAGAAATTGTGATTATCACATTTGCGTGTGATAGATTTATGAGTTATGTATTGTTATTCATCAACAAAATGATTTAAATATGATACTCGGTGATCGCATTCCTGTTTATTTTTTTAAAGAATAAATTGACCGCCGAATGATTTCAAGAATTTATTAGAAACAGGCAGTTACAGTTGGTATTATTTAAACATGTTTTCATGATTAAGCCAGGAAATTTAATTTCAAAAAATATCTCACCTGATGTGAAACTTATCCCAGGTCGCTCCAAGCATTCCTTTGAAAAAAAAACATCCGATATCGTAACATTATGACATACATATATTAAATTAATGTCACACATTTTTGCAGAAAATAAGCAATATCTCCAGAAGAGTGAAATCATTCAAATGATCATTTCAAACTTAGAAAAGTATCATATGCGTGATCGAATTCACCACTATTAAATTCTTATCTTCTAAGTGCATATATTGGAAATCCTGATTTGTGTTACATCCTTAACTTTTTGCATTCAACTTACCTGGCATGACGTACATGGCATATCCTCACAGAAATGTCCTCTAATAACGTGAAGATGAGAAACAAAAATCACAAAAAGTAACATGCTCATTTCTGGTACCTTACGTCCTGATTCTTAAACAATGATTTGGTCGCTCTAGTAAGGAACATTGCGGGTCTCTCTATGCCTCATGCAGGAGCAACAGTTTTATTGTCATTGCATGCTCATTAAAAACCAGGGAGTCACAGGACATAAGAGGGATTTGTGCATAAACAAAACTTTAAGTCATAACGTTCATATTCTAAGAAAAATATAAAAAAATAAGTGCTTTCAACATGGTCGATTGCAATTTTAATCCATATGGTAATTTTATGGTTACTTAAAACGATGTTTTACCAATGTTAAGTTAATTTAGCTTTGTAAAATTTCATGCAGTTGAGCAAACATGCGTACATCTTAATTAATAACAAAAACATAAACTAAAAATCGAAGAAGTGACCGTTAGTGTGATGGTAATCAGACTTCCCTTTAAAACTTTATATCTGAGAATGAAACTGCTCGAAACACTGATATATCCTATCTACCACACAACGTCCGATGATTATTTTCACAAAAAAAAAACGTTTTCTGTTTTTCAAGCTATTTGATCGAAATTAAGTATAAACGCCGTTTCTCAATTTCTCTAGCTAAATGGCAATTTTTGGAAGTTGGAAGTTTGGGTCAATTTCGAAGATGAATACCTTTTTAGAAAGTATACATCGTGAGATTATTCACGAACAAAATGATCGATTAATGCAAATTGTTACGTACACGAAAATTAATCAAAAAGTTTCATGAATAAATAAATGGCTACTTGGTTGTTTTACTTTTATATTTTGAGTTAATCGACTCTATACATTTTTTAGGCAATCCGATCAATTAACTCACAGAAGTGCTGCTACAGATATTGATATTGATAACATGGATTACAACTGGACTCTGTGACGTGTCCGAATCCGAAAAAAACCACAAAACGTGCTTTATGTTTTGAGTTAATTATGGAGTTAATGCACGGGACCCTCAACCATCAACGAAATGTTGTCAAGGCCGTGACGTTAGTTGGAGAGAAGATGATTTTTGTTATCTCAACATAGATTATTTCAAAAACGTTTTTTTTTCAGTCTTTCAGTGATTAATTTATTTTTATTTTGGCCCGTAATTGATTCAATTGTTTTGACTTATTTTCAAAGTTCTTACCAGATACCAAATTATCAAAAAATACATGTATATAAAATACATCCTAATTTTAGATTAAATTTAAAAACTTTTTTTGTGTTAACAATGAGGATATCGAAAACGTAAATTTTTCCCAGTTCATGTATTCAAAGGAAAATCGGATCGGCAGAGCTTTCATAACAGCTACTAAAGCAAAACATATTGCCACGAATTATTCATGTCTTGTGGTCATATGGAGTATTTACGGCTATATTAGATGAAAGTTTATTAAACTGGCATCAGATGAAATTATACTTAAAAGGCGACCCTTTTGTTTTGCAACTTGGCTATCAAGAAAACGAAACGATAAATAAATAGTATGGGTTAGTTTTATTGTTGAAGATTATAAGGCTGAATAAAGGAAATTACCGTTTAGATAGTTAATGAACATCCATTATAAAACATAGCATCCCACTCTCTGTGGAATTCATTTATCTAATTGTTTTGTGATTGTCTAGCTTGGTCAAAAGATAGGATGCCTGATCTAAAAAATGAGCAGGTTTTTAAAGTATCTATACCTGTTTTAGCTCATATAGTAACCAATGGTACATGTAAATGAATGCTCTTGTCGATATAAAGTCAAATATTTCCTTTTTAGAAGAAGCAATGCATTTCACCGATATCTGTGTAACCTAACGTCCGTACGCATGGAACAGAGTAAATCTCTTTTCACCTTGACCTATTGTATTTATATTTATATTTTATATACACTCGTATATACATGTAAGTAATATGATTCTGAAATTGGAAGAGGTGGGCGGGGATTGAGGCAGATATGTAGTCAATTTCTGTTCTCATTGAGTCATGTCATTTTAATAGATCGTCTTGCCATTTCTTATCCATTTCTTGCTAATATTTTTTTTATCATGCATGACACCTTAAAACTGGAATGTTTTTGTAATAATGTACACTTGCATAACATTATAAGTTATCAAGATTAGCTAGACTTCATGTTTATAGTTTTATCTGTGTATCTTTCGATCTTATTGCTGTGTATGCATCCCGAATTTTCTGTTTAAACATTAATGCCTGACTGAGTACACAGTAAAGCACTTGCTTGGTCTATAGCATCCGCGGATGACCGTGGGCGTTCCAGGGTGTTTTCTTTGTCTAAAAAAATATAAAACAAATATTTAGAATCATAATACCTAAACATGTCTGGTTTTGCTTATATTGATGAATTTTTAGTTGGATATGTCTGACGAAATGCATAAAGTAATGTTAAATATAGTATTCATCAACATACATGTATCTTAACAAAGATAAACAGTATTAACATAAAACAAAATCAGTTTCTTTACAGTTGACATCACTCAGATAGCACGCATATAATTTATGTCTTTATTGATTTAATAAAATAATCATATTGTATAAATATATATCCCTAGCTGTACTGGACCGGGATTTGAACAATACATTCTGTGAGAATCCATATAATTTCCTTTCGTCACTGAATCGAAAAAGAAAACGATCGAATCTCGAATAAAAAACACGAGGTACAACATCAACTTTTCAAAATTAAATTTTTGATAGTTATTTTGTAAACCTGATGTTATTAACCCTATTGATGTTTACTTGTACATGAAACGTATGAATTCACGTATTTTGAATAAATTCCTATTATAAACATACCAGCCAGGCGCCGAGGCTTCAAGCGGTGCAATTTTGCTGCTAGCAATAATGTAACCAAAACAATAATCATAATGGCAGCTAAAATGGCGACTGAAAAATAATGTAAATGGTGATAAAAGAATATTATTAGTTGTTAAAATTATCGTTGAAATAAAATCATCTAAAAGAAAAGGTGTACAAAATTATATTGGAGGCATATATGAGGCATGTATGCTATAAAAATAAGAATGTGCATATTTTGAGATGCTTGTTCATCCCTATAAAGAATACAAGTAAATTGATCAAAAACAGATCATGTTTTGAAATCAGCATCAATGATATGATATTTTAAAAATATCACAATGATTCAGAATTAATTGTAGAAATCTGGAAATGTTTTCTATACTATTGAACTATTATAAACTTACAATTAAATAATTGATTATTATGCCTTGCATCTTCAATGTTTTTCGCAGACGACATTGCTGAAAAGTATTTAAGTTCGATATATTGTGCAGTTAGAATAAGTTATGGTAAAAATCTTACAAATATTAACAATTAAATGCGTTTAGACATATTATGAAACATATTACTAGGAAAAAAAACAACTTTACGGAAGCAATTTTTGGTATGGCGTCAAAACATGTAACAGCATTACAAACTTACAGGGTTGAGTTACAGCAAGACCATTTTCACATATGCTCCTCTCTGAAAACAGTTACACAAATGAATGTACATTCGATTCCATATTGTAAAAAGCCATTTCTATTCTACATGTATGTGATATACATTTAAAAACATGATGGTTGATTCAATAGATGTTGATATTTTACATAAAATGTATATACATTGTGCGTTGCAGTCAGGCACTGACCGAATGCTGCCAAAACGAAGTATGGGGATAAAAACAAAGGGCAGGGTGCACATCGCCCATACGATAATCCGCATGCGCAGCCACGGGAAGACAGTGTGTTCTTGGTCGTTATCTGAGAAAAATGCGTACAATTGTGTGTCAAATTTTTGATTTTGGGTGATGTATCCGAATTTTAGAATACATGTTTATTATTTATTGATGATATGTTGCATGGTTTAAGTGCTATTAATATTTTAATTTAAACGAATTATCTTACACTTTTCCAAAATTTTATCATCGTTTTACCGAACATTATTTTTCCTTACATCACTTTATTTACCAATTGTGTGTAAAATGCTCAAAACAACTCCAAACACTACTGTGGCCTATATTTATAAACATAAAGCGCTCGTTTGTGAGCAGCAATCACCAGTGTTACCAGGCCCAAAACGCTTTAGTAAAATTGAGAACTAAAGAGTTGAGTGGCAATGTTATTTACTTTAATAATAGCGAGTGCAATTAATATTTACTTCATGGGTGCTGTAGTCCTATCAATTGAGGGTATGCTCCGCTCCAAGCTCATAAAAGGGTTTTGTGTATGTAGAAAAGTATGTATATAAAGCATTTGTGAAGTTATTTCAAGTTTACCTGTATCTGATAAATTCCACTGCATAACCGGTTAAAATAAAGTGTTATATCCTAAAATGAAACGAAAAATAATAGTTTTGAATAATGCTACAGTATATGTAGAAATCGGTTTTAGTAGGGTAAGAAGAGATAAAGTAAGCGGTATGACTCATTCGTGCATGCGTGAACATGTTTGTTATGCTGACGTCATCAATGCAAGCTGAAACATGTTGTGGGTATTCCCCGCCCTATGACTCATCCGTGCAAGCTAGGACATGTTTCATGTTTGTTGCTGGCGGGGTAGCGGGAAAACCAATGAGGTCACGGGTACACCAAACGACTGATTATCGGAAAAAGGCAAAAGGGGATGTCATATCATGTAAAATAAATCATTTTTGAAACATATATACTCATGGGATGCTTTCTTCATTTCCACATTGTTTCCCACGGTATGATCATGGGAATTGGATAAGGACACCCAATAAAAAAAAATACCAGAAGTGGGATTCGAACCCACGCGGATCGTAATCCAGTGGATCTTAAGTCCAACGCCTTAA